>JADBJO010005047.1:57500-62500 GCA_016801955.1 Conus betulinus | reverse complement strand
TTTTAAAGAGACTGAGGAACATAATATAATTGTGCTGTAAACTACTCTTTGAATTTTTTGTTGTGTGCCGCATCAACCAGACATGAACAAACCAACCTTGCGCCCAAATTTGATGTGATAAGTGATTGCTCATTCTGATTTGATAAGTGTTGTCACTCTTGCTTGAAGTTTCCTTATGAGGTCGAATGTGTGGTGTGTTTGTCTTGTGATTCGTTTTGTTCATGTTTTGTGGATACAGTAATGTAAAATTTTTTTTGGAGAAAGATTTGTTTAGATTTCTACCCGCAGTGGCCTCATTTTGCAGCTAGATTTAGATGACTGTTTTGATTAATTGTCTTTGTTTTGATTAATTGTCTTACTGGACTGTTTGCAGGCTTTTGAACTGGCCCATGTTGGGGGTGGACAGGAGGGACATTCAGATGACTCGTACATTTGGATCTCCACCAGCATTATAGGGGGGATCTACCTGTTCTTTCCTCATCGAGCGGGTGATGCGCATCATCAACGTGTGGAGAGAGGTGGGTGTACTGGCTGTAGAACTTGAGTGTGTGTGTGTATGTGTGTGTGTTGTGTGTGTGTGCTTTTTTGTTGTGTGTGTGTGTGTGTGTGTGTGTGTGTGTGTGTGTGTGTGTGTGTGTGTGTGTGTGTGTGTGTGTGTGTGTGTGTGTGTGTGTGTGTGTGTGTGTGTGTGTGTGTGTGTGTGTGTGCGTGCGTGCGCGCGCGTGTGTGCGCGCGCTTGCACGTGTAAAAGCATACCTGTGTGAATAAATGAAGATACATATGCATGTGTGATGGAACAGCTGCACAGTTGTAATTTCTATTTGTCTTGAGAATCTGCAGATAACATGTGTCTGTGTGTATGTAAAAGAGAAATAGCCAGAAAGAGCTCAGAGAGAGCCAGAAAGAGACGAGGAGAGAAAGAGAGGGAGGACAGAAAGAGAGATGGGAAGGTGGGGAAAGATACTGAGAAATAACCTTTGACCTTCCCCGAAGTTGGAGTATGGCTGCCTTAAAACCAGTCATACAAAAAACGGTCATAAAAAACTCCACTCCCTTTGTTGGGTAGATGGGATTAATCCTTGCCTTTATGTACAGGGAGTGTCCGCAGGAGTATGAGCCTCTGTATGCGCTAAAAAAAAAAAAAAAAAAAAGAGAGAAACCTTTTACCAGTTTCAATTAATGACACCAAATTGGTCAGTCTTCATCATTTTTGAAGTTTCATTAAGGCAAGTTTACTGACGAATTCATGCAGTCATTGATTGATTGTTCAAAGTAGGTATTACTTCACTACCTAACTGGAAGCCAGAAAGAGAGGAGGAGAGAAAGAGAGGGGCACAGAAAGAGAGAGATGGGAAGGTGAGGAAAGATGATGAGAAATGAAAATGTGACCAGTTTTACCAGCCGCCGTGGGCGAAGTGGTTAGTCGTGTGGACTCCCAGCTGGGAGGTCATGGGTTCGAATCCCATCAGAGTCATGTGGGTTTTTCTGCCCCGACTGGTTCCTACCCAGAGTTGAGTTTGCTGCGGACTCAGTTGGGAAGACTGGAACCACACAGCCAAGTTTCATCCACTTAATGGATGCGTTTCTGAGAGTGTTGCTCAAGTTTCCTGACCAACATAGCAGGTGCCTGTATCTCACGGGCCTGGTTGATGCCGGGATATAGTATGAAAGGAAGCGTAGAGTACAGCCCTGTCATGTAGTCTCCGACTGAAATGGAAATCCGTAGCATCATCTTAATCATCCTCATTCTCATCGATCAGCATAAAAAAAAAATGTCTCAAATTCTGTGTCCCTTCATGCCCTGCTCTCATGGTGACCTCAATTTCAATGTCCTCTCACGTCTGTGGCCTTGGTTTGGTTCCATCGGGGTCAATGGTATCGGCGGGTCCATTGGGGCTGTCGTTTGATGGACGTGGTGGCGCCCTCCGGAGGGAGAGCTCACTCACGCCCACTCCTCGACTAAGCAATTATTGTCATCAGTAGGGGGCTTAGTAGGTGGTGTCCTGCATATGTTAGATCAGAACAGGCGCCACTGAACACCACCGAAGTGACTCGGCAGCAGTGCAGTGTCTCCTCCGGGGGGTTGCCTCTTGACGACTTGACATTGACTGCTCCCCTGTGGATTGCCGGTGCCGGGGCTGCGGCGGGGCCGACCGGGCTGTGTGGCTGTGGACGGGGTGTCGGAATGAGCGGCGTGGGTGCACTGCCTCTGAGAGGCGGCGCAGAGGTTGGGACAGCAAAAAATAAAAAAGAAAATGTGACCAGTTTCAATCAGCGACACAAAATTGGACAGCCTTCATCATTTTAATTTTATTTAGTCAAAATACTGATGTATTCATTCATTCAGTTAATGAACATTGGTTTCAAGTATCATTACTTCACTACGTAACTGTTTTTAATTAATGTTTGTTTGTTAAGTCTTCATGTCCTTGAGTTATGATGATAGAGGTGTATCTTGATGCACACACACACCCCCCCCCCTCCCAAGTGTGTATTACTTCATTATGTAACTGTTTTTGATTAATCTTTGTTTGTTATGTGCTTCATGTCTTTTCAATGTGATTATAGAGGTGTATCGTGATGCACACACTTACATCCCCCCCTCTCTCCTCCCAAGTATGTATGTATTCACTACTTGACTGTTTTTGATTAATTTTTGTGTGTTATGTGCTTCATGTCTTTTGTTTTCATTATAGAGGTGTATCGTGATGCACACACTTATACCCCCCCATTCCCCACTCCTCCCCCCCCCCCCCCCCCCCCCCCCCCCCCCCCTTTAAGTATGTATTACTTTACTATGTAACTGTTTTTGATTAATTTTTGTGTGAAATACATGTGCTTCGTGTCTTTAGTTATGATTATAGAAGTGTATCTTAATGCACACACCTATTATGTGCTTCATGTCATTTGAAATGATCATAGAGGTGTGTCTTGAAGCACACACTTATATCCCCCTCCCTCCCTATCCCTCCTTTTCCCCGCCCTTCGTCAACCCCCCCCCCCCCCCCCCCCCCCCCCCCCCTCTTCGCAGAACACCAAGGAGAAGAAGCGTCGGGACAAGCTGGCGACAAGGGGCACGCTGACCAGCTCCTTCACGCGCAAGACGCCCCCCACCAGGCCAACATGGAGATGAAGAACCCCGCCAACCTGCACCTGGTTGAGTCCCCCTCCGCCGACTGCCTCTGCCACATGAACGTCAAGGCCACTGACAACAACCCGCCCAGCTCGGGCAAGGGTAGCTGTGAGGAAGGGGAGGAGGAGGAGGAGGCCGCGGCTGTCACCTCCAACGCCGTGGATGTCGATGGGGTGCTGATCAAGGACGACGAAGGCATCACCAGTGTGAGTCGGAGGAATGACAATGACAGTGACAGTGGTTCTTAGTTTTATAGTGGTAAAAGTGTTGGCTTAGTTATTGATGGTTATAAAACATGGTGTGCCTCTTCCTTCACCTTTCCTTGCAAGTGTAATGGGGATTGTTTGGTGATAGTGTCTGAATTTCGAGTTACATAGTGTCCTTTGAAACATGTGGAGGGGGAACAAAGGAGATGAAAGTTAGGTATTAGAAGGGAATGTGAGAGTTGGGCATTTGAAGAGAATGGTGAACGTAAGCCATTTCTAGAGAAGTTGAAAGTTTGGCATTTCTAGAGAATGGTGAAAGTTTGGCATTTCTAGAATGAAAGTTTGTTTCGAGAGAATGGTGAAAGTTTGGCATTTCAAGAGAATGGTGAAAGTTTGGCATTTCGAGAGAATGGTGAAAATTTGGCGTTTCAAGAGAATGGTGAAAGTTGGGCGTTTCAAGAGAATGGTGAAAATTTGGCGTTTCAAGAGAATAGTGAAAGTTATCGTAGGCATTTCAAGAGAATGGTAAAAATTAGTCGTTTTAAGAGAATGGTGACCATTAGGCCTTGCAAGAGAATGATTGAACTACTGTTACCGTCGAACTTGCCGCACTAGCTGATTTGATATTATTGATTTCCGGTCCCCTTGTCCACCCTCGACTAACAGTCCACCCTTTTCCACCTTTTTTCTCTACTGACCCAGTGTTTTACTTCCACATTGGGTGTTTGGAAAAGTCTGAGTGTTAAGAGACACTATTTAGAAAGAGAGGGGGTTAGTTCCTGCCATTTCATTTTTGTAGCAGGTGAAATAATGCGTTGGCATTGATATGATTGTGTTGGTTGAGAAGAGATGGAAACGATTAGTGAGAAAAAGGGTATCATGTGTTACACACACACACACACACACACACACAACACACACACACACACACACACACACACACACACACACACACACACACACACACAAAGAAAAAAGGGGTAGGGGGGAGGAAATGAATGGAAATGATCAATGGGAAAAGTGTTGACATGTCAGTAACAACAACATCACACACATGTATATACACACACACACACACACACACACACACACACACACACACACGTCGTCACACACACACATATATACACATAAAAAAAAAAGCACAAAAACCCCCCTGATGGGTGATGATCATTTGATAACAACAGTGCTATAGGATGATAGTCATTGTTGTCACTGGAATAATGCAGTGGCATTGGTACAATAATGGCTGTATGAAGGAAATGGTCAATGACTGAAGGATGATGATCATTGTCATAACTGAGATTAAAGGGATTGTGGGATGCTGATCAATGTCATAGGTGAAACAATGTGGTGGCATTAGTATAATGATGCCAGTTGAAGGAGGGGGGGGGGGGGGGGGGGGTGGGGTGGGGTGGGGGGGGGGAAAAAAAAATCAATGACTGATGGGCGGTGAACGTTTGAGATCAACAGTACTATATGCCAATAACAGCATCACGAACGAAGACAAAAAAAAGACCATCCTATAATACTGTTGATCTCAAATGATCATCACTTCATTGATCTCATTGATCATTTCTGTCTCTTCTCAATCAACACGATCATATTAATCCTGACACATTATTTCACCTGCTACAGTCAACACCATCCAGCAGTATTGT
>JADBJO010005047.1:25000-55000 GCA_016801955.1 Conus betulinus | reverse complement strand
AGACGAACGGGGAGATGAACGGGCATGGGCACAGTCACCACGCCATCACGGGCAGCAACGGCCAGTCGCCCCTGTAGCCTACATGGTGATCTTTGGTGACGGTCTGCACAACTTTATTGACGGCCTGTCCATCGGGGCCGCCCTTCACCGACAGCATACTGCTGGGCATCAGTGTGTCTGTGGCTGTCATGTGCGAGGAGCTCCCCCATGAGCTAGGTCAGTCCCAGTGATGGTGGTTGGTTCGTCACTGGGTTTGACTGGTTTGGATTGTCGTATGCAATACTGGTGAAGAAATGTTGCTCCACATATGCAATACTGGAGAAAAATGTTGCTCCACATATGCAATACTGGAGAAGAAATGTTGCTCCACATATGCAATACTGGAGAAGAAATGTTGCTCCACATATGCAATACTGGAGAAGAAATGTTGTTGCTCCACATGTGCAATACTGGAGAAGAAATGTTGCTCCACATATGCAGTACTGGAAGAAGAAATGTTGCTCCCACATATGCAATACTGGTGAAGAAATGTTGTTGCTACACATATGCAGTACTGGAGAAGAAATGTTGCTGCCCATATGCAATACTGGAGAAGAAATGCTGCTCCACATATGCAGTACTGGAGAAGAAATGTTGCTCCACATATGCAATACTGGAGAAGAAATGTTGCTCCACATATGCAATACTGGAGAAGAAATGTTGCTCCACATATGCAATACTGGAGAAGAAATGTTGCTCCACATATGCAATACTGGAGAAGAAATGTTGCTCCACATATGCAATACTGGTGAAGAAATGTTGCTCCACATATGCAATACTGGAGAAGAAAATGTTGCTACACATATGCAATACTGGAGAAGAAATGTTGCTGCTACCATATGCATATGCAATACTGGAGAAGAAATGTTGCTCCACATATGCAATACTGGTGAAGAAATGTTGCTCCCACATATGCAATACTGGTGAAGAAATGTTGCTCCACATATGCAATACTGGAGAAGAAATGTTGCTCCACATATGCAATACTGGAGAAGAAATGTTGCTCCACATATGCAATACTGGAGAAGAAATGTTGCTGCACATGTGCAGTACTGGAGAAGAAATGTTGCTCCACATGTGCAGCACTGGAGAAGAAATGTGCTCCTCCACACGTGCAATACTGGAGAAGAAATGTTGCTCATGACAAAATGAACAGTCATATGTATTTATCGACTTGCTGTATTCCTAATTGCAAAGTGAGGCGACTGCTGGCCGAAGTCTAAACAAATTTCAAAAAAGCGTTTTATGAGACTCTGCTGAAAAAACATAGACAAACGAATCATGAGACAAAACACTTGTTTTTTGATTCATTGGTCTTCCTTTTTCAGCAGAGCCGTATAGATATTTAAAAAAAAATTTGCTGTATTCCGCTCTTGCGATAGAGAGGTTTACCAAACTTAAGCGCTATGGGGGTTTGGTTGGCGTATTGGTTAGGGGGTTCAGGCTCGTGTGGTTCAAGGTTCAGTTCCCATCAGGGACAACCAGGTTGGAAGGGTGCACTGACTATACTTAAACTTTTTCAGATGAGAGTTGAGTTTTGGTCCTGCGCATGAGTGCATCCGCAGGCAAGTTTAATCCATTCCATCTATTGGAGAAGAGGAGGCCACCATGTACCGATGGGAATGGATAATAAAACATGGGACATGTTTGCTAGTATGTCTAATTGTTTGAGTACATGATGGGACATGTTTGTAGTATGTCTCTTGTAAATGCGTTAAACATGGCTTTGACTTTTTTGGGGGGAATGTGGATCTGCTATAACATCACGTTACTGGCCGGCCTGGTGTTTTCTGTCATGGTTGATGATATCTTTCTACGGCACTTGAACAGCCGTATGACATTTGTGGGTAGGATGTACATAAAGTAAAATCAAGGGGGAAAAAAAAATCAGTTACTCACAAACCGCTTATTGCATTGGGGTATTCTTTGTTGGATATCACTCAAGGTAGGATAGTGCACAGGAGTTTTTCCCATTCTCTTCCTTCGATGTGTTATTGCTGCAAAGTACAGCCATAACTGCAAAGTACAGCCACAGCTGCAATGTACAGCCACAGCTGCAAAGTACAGCCACAGTCTTGGGTTCCTGTGGCTTTAAATGAACACCCAAAACTAGAAAGGCAATTGTTGAATATTTAATTTATCTTCATGCCAAAGATAACGATTATCATGATAACGAAAGTCAGACCTCAAACTTCTCAAATTTTTGCTGAAAAAAGATTGCTGGCAAAGTTCTGCAGATGTGCATCAGTGCCATAGTATCAGTGCAGAGATGACATCAGTGCCAAGGGCAGATGACATCAGTGCCAAGCGCAGATGACATCAGTGCCATGTGCAGATGACATCAGTGTCATGCGCAGATGACATCAGTGCCATGAACTAAGTGGCAGACATCAAAACTTCTTCAGATAACTAGTGAAATGACAACACCCAAACACTTCCATGATGTATTTTCAGGAGATTAATCTTGAGTCGTCATCTCAGGGCATAGCAAGTTGCCTTTAACATATCCGCAGTGACTGAATTTGGTGTTTGACGAGCTGTGCTGCCCTGGCCAGGTGTATTTAAAAGTAATCAGTCTAACAGCCGTATTGTGAGGTTACTTTACATTGATCACAGAGCATCAGAGTGGCCAGAGAGAGTCTTTCCTGAGACAGACAAACCAATGTGGCCCCTGTTGCTGCCATCACGGTGTACCTGTGTAGATGATGATGATGATGTGTGTGTGTGTGTGTGTGTGTGTGTGTGTGTGTGTGTGTGTGTGTGTGTGTGTGTGTTTGACATGTGTTTCTTATGCTGTTTCCAGGGGACAGGGGGCTTTACCATCCTTCTAAACACAGGGCATAGTGTCCTGTAGATGATGTTTTTTTTTTGTTTTTTTTGTTTTTTGACCTCTTGATGTGTGTTGTTTACATTGTTTCATGGGTGACAGGGGACTTTGCCATCCTGCTGAATGCAGGGATGCGGCTGAGGAGGGCTCTGATGTACAACTTCCTGTCGTCGCTCATGTGCTACTTCGGCCTGGTGCTTGGCATTCTGGTTGGGGAGAACACCACGGCCCACACCTGATCTTCGGCGTGGGCTGGGGGCATGTTCCTCTACATCGCCCTGGTGACATGGTGAGTGAGCCAAGCATGGAGTCTGAAGGTCTGTACATATGGTGAGTGAGCCAAGCATGGAGTCTGAAGGTCTCTACATATGGTGAGTGAGCCAAGCATGGAGTCTGAAGGTCTCTACATATGGTGAGTGAGCCATGGAGTCCTAAGGTCTCTACATATGGTGAGTGAGCCATGGAGTCTGAAGGTCTCTACATATGGTGATCGAGCCATGGAGTCTGAAGGTCTCTACATATGGTGAGTGATCCATGGAGTCTGAAGGTCTCTGCGTATGGTGATTGAGCCATGGAGTCTGAGGTCTCTACATATGGTGAGTGAGCCAAGCATGGAGTCTGAAGGTCTCTGCGTATGGTGATTGAGCCAAGCATGGAGTCTGAAGGTCTCTACATATGGTGAGTGAGCCAAGCATGGAGTCTGAAGGTCTCTGCATATGGTGAGTGAGCCATGGAGTCTGAAGGTCTCTACATATGGTGAGTGAACCCTGGAGTCTAAAGGTCTCTACATATGATAATATTCGTCAGTTATGGAGTCGGACTGTGTGATCTCAGGGTGGTTCAGCTGACTCGGTTATCAGCGTCAAACGAGCTAGTGTGTACTTTGCACTGTGTGCCATTGGCCAGTGACGGTGACAGTCAGCGTGAGAGGGGAGCACGGCCTGCTTGCAGCATGACATGTGGCATTGGGAAAGATAGGGAAAGAAGAGGAGTGAAAGAGAGGGTTGAAGTCCAGCAAGGGGGCGTGGGGGGGGGGGGGGGGGGGGGGGGGCGAGGGGGGTGGTCATGGACTGACCTGTCTGCATGAAGTGTGAGCGTCTTGATGGACTTCTAAACTGTTTTACTTTCATTCACAGGTGTACTGTGACATACAAACTTAATTTGCAACTTCTTTGCTCTGTGTTCGTTTTTGGATGTCAAGCTGTAGTGGTAAATACAGAGGTTTTTGATCACGCAAAAAAATCTGTCCAAAGCTACATGCCTAAATAGTTTTTGGTATCAGAATTAAAACAAAAGAAGCCTAGATTCAAAATCTTCATTCAGTTTTCTTCAAAAATCTTATATATTTCATTTTGATATCTCTTACAGTTTTGGAGCTTGAAATTTTTTGTTTATCATTACCCCCAAATCATTGGATTTCCCTAGCACTGGGAAAGTCTTTATTTGTAATATTCTCTGCAGTCAACGGGTTAAGCACAACAACAAAAAAGTTCATTTTTTTTTTTTTTTTTTAAAAAGGAAATACAGTGCCCCACCTAATCTGACATGCATGTCAAATCATTCACATGTATGCATGCACACACTCGTGTGATGCACGCATACACGCACGCATGCACACATGCACACACACCACGCATGCTCATGCTCATGCACACACACATGCATACTTACACACACACACACACACACACACACACACACACACACACACACACACACACACACACACACACACACACACACACACACACACACACACACACACACACACACACACACTCGCAAGGCGTAACACTTCTGCATACATTATAATAATTCTATGCATATGAAAATTTTGGTTCACATCTCTCTGAGTACATCTTTACTTTCATATATGTCAGGTTGTTAGATCAAGCGCCTGATACAGACTGCATGCGCGCACACACACACACAGACAGACACACACACACACACACACACACACACACACACACACACACACACACACACACACACACACACACACACAGCACTACTACAAACATTAGAACAATTTTATGCATATGAAAATGTTGATCCTAATTACTCTCAGTATTGCAGAAAAATTTCATTTCATGTAATTATGCTAGGTTATGAAATCAAGCACCTGATACAGAGTAACTGTTTTTTTTCCCCTCCTAGTTACCCCCCTTTGCCAACTCCACCCCTCCATTCGCAGAGGCTGGGGATGTGCTGCTGGTCGTTGTGATGTCTGTAGGGAAGGCTGTGGATTTGATGGTGGTTGTGAGCTGAGAACTGAGAGATGTCCATGCCTGCCACTTCTCTAAGAGTCTGGTTCCAATTACATGTCTCTGGATACATGTTCATGGAGTGTGTTGCTTATGAAATGATCAGTTCTCTCCCTTTCCTCCTGAGTTCTGTCCTCAATGTGCTCTCTGTGCACATTTTCACCATCTCAAAGCTCTTCAGCAGAAGAGGTGTCTTTTTCCGAAGATGGAGTAAGGCTGCTGTAATGGTAGGATAAAAAAAACGGCCATACACACAAAACTTCCACTGCCTGACCTTACTGGCGGTGTCTGCATGAATATCAGCCTGCATACGCAGAAAGAAAGAAAGCAAGCTGAAGAGGTGACGCAAGGGTACCAACTTCAGTTTGTTTCGATACAGCATTATATACAATTAGCATGTTTGCTGTCTTTTAAATGTCAGGTCATGCAGCACCAGTTCTGCAGAGTCTGTCCCCTCTGCCCAGAGTGCAATGGCAAAAGTGTGACTGTCCTCAGGGCGAAATGTTTGGTCTTCCTCTTCCTAGTCTGGCCACTGACCTGAGTTCAGCATAGTATCTCCGGGCTGGTCGATGCTGGGACATGGTGTGGAAGTAAGCTTGGAGTATGGTACTGTCGTGCAGTCTCAGACTGGAATGGAACACCATAACATCGTCTCTTCATCATCCTCACCTCATCGATAAGCTTAAAAAAAAGCTCAGATCCAGTGACCATGCCATGCTCTCATAGCGACCTTAGTCTTGATTTCTACTCCACATCTGCTTCCGTGGTAAGTTCATCCTGAGCTCTTTGCTGTTGTCAAGTTCATCGGTGCTGTCATGTGATTGATGCGATGGGGGCCCTCCTAAGGGAGATGATCACTCTCGGCTGCTCCGCGACTTAGCAAGGAATGCCCTCAGTAGGAGGCTTGCTAGGTGGTGCCCTGTGTAGACCCCGCTGAACACAGCTGAAGTCCTTTGGCAGCTGTGTGGGGGTTGGCATCAAACTGGTTGCTCTTTAAGGATTGCAGGTGCCAGACCTGTGGCGGGACAAGCCAGGATGTGGCTGGAGTTGGAATGAGCAGCTGGGAGGGGGTGTATGTGTGGGGGATAATGCGTCTAAAGTGGCACAGAAGATAACAACAACAAGAGAGAGAGAGAGAGAGAGAGAGAGAGAGATCGTCACAAAGAAATGTGAAACATGAACATATGAATGTAGGTCCACAGCTGAGCAGAGCAGGACAAACATTGAACAGCTGTGTATATCCTCGCCTATTTGCTTCGATTACCAGCAAACAGATGTCTGAAGTCAGACCAGCGTTTTCCCTCTGTGACAACCCACCTTTGATGAATGTCTGCATCGGAGGAAAACAGCGCACAGTCTGCCTGCCTGCTGGGGCACTGTTGTACTTGTACACAGCTCAGGAGGGAGTTGTTTTTATGTCTTTTAATCATGTAATGTCACAGGGGGACTGCAATTTTTCTTGCTTTCATTTTGCTTTACAATGTTGACTCAGACGAAGTGAGCAGAAATCTACGTCAGTGATGTCACAGTCCTTTGTCCTCGGTGTGGGGTTGAGTGGATTTTTGAAAAAAAAAATCTTTTCAAAACAAATTTCATGCTTTGGCTACAGACCATGCTGACCTGTTTTCAACAACCTGTTATATCTTGTTTATCAGTAAACATTAACAGTGGAATTGAAGATATTGATGTCATTTCTTTTTAAAGGTGGAAAGTTAATTTAGCAGACTGGCATTCCAAAGGACTGTATGTAAACAAAGCAGATATTTGTTTTCCTGTCAAAGCTGTTTTTGTTCACACAGCACAGAATTTTTTTTTTTTCTCCCTACTAACTTAGGTATTGTATTCATCTGTAAGTAATTTGAACAACCATTGGTTTGTTTGTTTTTTGTCATCTATCATAGGTATTTTTGTTCAGGTACTGACGTAGATTTTACTATGAAATTGTTTACTGACTGCTGTCGTATTGCAGTGAGTTTCTTTCTGTACATGCTATATACTGATCTTTATTTATTGCCTGGTGTGAAAGACTAGCGCTCAGGCCTTCCTTTAAAGTCTAAGTCTAAGGGGGGGGGGGGGGAATAACTGCATCATTGAAGACTTGAACCTCTGATGTGGGATTTGTTTGTTTGTTTGGCCTGTGTGTAAGTGGACTGGGCTCCACTTGGCCAGTTACAGGTATTGTTTGATGTTCATGTGTGCTGCCTTGGGTCTGCTCTTCAGGACTGATCTGTCATGTTATACAGGATTTCTGCATGGTCCTTACAGGTTGGGATAAGTCGGATAAAATGAGGTATCCGTTCAAAAATTCTGAAAGTCTGTAAACAGTGATTGTAGAAGTTTATGTAACTTTGGCGGTGTCCCCCTTAAAAAAAAAAAAAAAAAAAGGAAAGAAAAAAAGAAATGAAATGCTGTAGTTGCAAGCAAATTCAGTTTCTAGCATGGACTCGGTGATGAAGGCACTTTGATTTTCCATTTCTTTGGAGATATTCAGCAGCAAATCTGACCCATGATAATCACACTACGGCATCTGGATTCATGACATGATGAGTGAATTCTGCTGTTATGGAGTGAAGCAGAGCGAGCCCCTACTCTGAACAACAGTAAAGTTATACAGGAGTGCCTGTAGTCTGACTCTAGAGAGTAATTGAGTGTTAATAGTCAGTGCTGTTGGGTCTTAAAGTTTTTCTGAAAAAAAAAAAAAAAAGCGTAACTTTGCACCCTTCTTTCTTTTTTGATACCAGCGTTGTTACATAACAACAGATACATTCAGCATTGAGTCGAAAATTTAGTGCCATTAGGTCTGAAAAGTTTGTAAAAAAAAAAGTATAAACTTTGCGCCCTTTTTTTCTTTGATACCAGCGTCGTTACATAGCAACAGATACATTCAGTGTTGAGTGGAAAATGTTGTGCCTTTGGGTCTCTGGAAGTTTGTAAAAAGAATGTGTAAAATCTGTAGCCCTTTTTCTTTTCATACCAGCATTGTTACATAGCAAAAATTGATGATGTATAAATTTTGTGCTCTTCTTTCTTTTAATACCATCGTTGTTACTTAGCAAATAATGTATACATTTTGTTCCTTTCTTTTCTTTCATACCAGCATTGTTACATAGCAGATAATTTACAAATTTTAGCGTTGTTACATAGCAACAGTTTCAGCGTTGAATGGAAAATTTAGTGCTGTTGGGTCTAAAAAAGCTTGTAAAAGAAAAAAGTATCGGTTTTGTAGCCCTTCTTTCTTTTCATACCAGTGTTGTTACATAGCAAATAATGTATGAATTTTGTGCCCCTCTTTCTTTTAATACCAATTTTTTTACAAAGCAGATAATGTATGAATTTTGTCCCCTTCTTTCTTCTAAAACCAGTGTTGTTACAAAGCAGAAAATGTATACATTTTATGCACTTCTTTTTAAGTACAAGCATTGTTACATAGCAGCTGATGCATTCAGCATTAGTCTTCACCTAACCAAGCTGATCCTCGCTCATGACCCCCTGACCTTTCTGCTTTCAGATGCCAGAGATGAACAGCGCCTCGGAGTCGAAAGAAGGGAAGAAGTTCGGCATAGCCAAGACGTTCCTCATCCAGAACCTGGGGTTGCTGTGTGGCTATGCCATCATCCTGTTCATGTCGCTGTACGGCGACGCCATCAGCTTTGAGTAAGAGTCCTGTGAAGGACAGCTAGCTCACAGAGGGAGAGCACTCTGGGTCATTGGGAGGCATGGATGTGGGTTTTATCATTTTGAGGGGTGTGCGTTTTAACTTGAGATGAAAATGATTTTTTTTTTTTTGCTAGGCAAGTTTTGTATTGTTCGTCGTCTGTTTGTTTGGATCTCCTAGACACTGTGTTCTGCTATGGTGGTGTACTGACATTGTGATGATGTTATGAAATGTTCCGCATTGTCTGCCATTTTCCCTGCATCTTTTGTTTCTCTGCTGTTTCCCCTTGGTAGGGAGGTCCTGAGATGAGTGATAGACAGTGCCAAAAGCACTAAGGCTTCAGTATTACCTGGACATGTTTCATTTGGATGCACTCTAACGCCATGCTTTGTTCTTGCTGTCTGATCTTTGATAGAAGTCGGTGAGCTCAGCACTTGATTGTACACACACACACACACACACACACACACACACACACACACACACACACACACACACACACACACACACACACACACACCCATACACACACACACACACACACACACACACACACACACACATACACACACACACACACACACACACACACACACACACACACACACACACACACACACACACACACACACACACACACACACACACACACAATGCATGCATGCATGCACACGCACACACACATGCAAACACACACACACATCACAAGGACATTCGTCATTCACTGGCCAAGTGTACCACGACGTGTATCTCTGAGCGTTGTTCGTGCAAAGATGGCGTATCAGTCCAGTCCTCGTTTTAAACTGTTGCCATGGAGATGGTGGGGATGAGCAAGGACTTGGAGGAAGGCGCTAGCTCTGCTTTCCCAGCGCTGGCGTTTCAGGTTCTGCTGTTCCAGCCATCCCTCCTCACTCTCCATCACTCCAGATCTGATCAGGGTGCGCCAGGCGGCCCGGCTCTGCACAGCTTCGAGTCGGGTTTAGTTGCAAAGTGAGGCGACTGCAGGCAGAAAAGTAAAAAGTACTGTATCTGCCAAACATGAACAAACGAATGACAAAACAAAAGTGCCTGTCTTTGCTCTGAATTCAGTGAGATAAGTAGTTGTTTGTTCTCCATTTTCGTTGTCCCGAGTGTTGATGACCTTGCCTGAAGAAGGCCTAAGAGGGTCGAAACGTGTAATATTTTGTCTTGCGATTCATTTTGTTCATGTGTGGCGGATGCAGTACTTAATCTTCTTAAAGATTGTATTCAGGTGTTAGGATGGCTGTCACGGCACCTCAGGGAGGCCTTTAGTGATCTCTGTGTAATTTCTCGCCTTTGATCTCTGTCTGCGGGAGGGCAAACTGACAAAGACACACAGGCGTGCACGCATGGTGCAGGCAGGGCTCGAAGTGATTTTTGCTGCCTGTAGGCCCTCTAGTGACCTGTTCCAAATAGGAGCACAAGTTGCCTCCCTTTATGCTGCCGTGATGCCCGTTCTGCTTGTGTATCATTCTTTCCAAATGTCCCCCTCCCACTTCTTTTATTGATATTTTAGGTTAATTTCTTTACATGCATAACAAAAAGCTGTTTTTGTATCACCCCTGCATGTTTTTCCTTTCAGAAAAATATATACTGATATCTAAGATAGCTGAGAATTCAACTTTGAAAAATTGTTATTAGTTTTTAAACTGTCAGGCGCCTACTCTTTGTTCAAATAATGTTTTGATAAGAGCTTCCTCTTTCGTGCAGACTCGAGGTTTTAAGACCAATGTGAAGATGAGAAAAATTGCGCAAAATAATGAAAAAGAAGAAAAAACCTTTTGGTGAGGGGAGCGTGGGAGGTGGCCAGGGGTGAAAGGAGTGTAGAAAATTGTATGTAAAATCGGTGGAGCACTGGTGATGTTTTCAGCATGCTAGCAGACCACCTTGACGTCACAGCCTTTGAGTTAAGCTTCCCTGCAAGAGCAGGCAGTCACCATTTTGTTTGCCAGTTGAAAGCAGGCTGTGTATGATGTCATGTACTGGTAAAATGTCGAAAGAGCTGAACGCAAAAATGTACGAGCAAGCAGCTCTGGTCGTGGGTAGACTGAAGTATGGGTGTTTCACGTATTGAATGAAAGTGTCCAAATTTTTTGGTAGGTGAGGGATCCCCCAGTCTCATTAGGAGTTTCAGGTATTTTTTGCATTTACTCAGTGAGAGTCCTGAGAAGAGCCAATGACTGTCTGATGAGTGGCGTGTAGCAGTGAGTGGCGACACTGTTCACATATAGAAATAAGATTTTGAAAAGACACCAGCTTTTTTTTTTGTTGTTGTTTAATAAAATACTCTGATATTTAATTGTGGTTGTAAGTGGCGACACTGTTCACATATAGAAAAAAAAAATTTTTAATATACACCAGCTTTTTGTTGTCTAGTAAGATACCCTGATATTTGATTGTGGTTGAACTCTTCGATACACGTTCATCTGCATCCCTGCCATTCGATTCAGTTGACGTGCTGTGTGTATGTTGCTTTGCATCATCTGTAACTGCTGATCAAGGAGCTTAGAGTTGAGGGAGCGAGGGTACTCTTGACCGGTGAAAAAATGTGCGGCTTGGTTCAAGGTGTTTGGCACAAAAAAATGCCCCAGGACATACCTGCGGTGGATGTACGTTGGACGTTGGAATAATATAATGTCTGTGGATGTACGTTGGAATATAATAAATATCTGTGGATGTACGTTATAATGTCTGTGGAACGTTGGATAATGTCTGTGGATGTACGTGTGAAATTCAAAGCCCAGTTCTGGTCCTTCAACAAGTCTTAGCTGTCAGAAATGAAAAAAAAAAAAAAAAAAAAAAAAGAGAAAGAGAGAGAGAGAGCAGATTTCCATATTGGAAATTTTCTGTGTGTGGCTTGCTTTAGCTTAGTAATTTTTGTGAGCAGCATCCCTCCAATAAATTCTGGGTGTGGTATTTCTCTGTTCTCTTCTTGCCATCTCTCTTGTCATCTTGTGGTGTCTACCTTCCAATCCAGATTTCTGCGTTTTTGTTTTTTTTTTGCTTTTGCTTGTTTTCACTTTGTATGGATAGATTTGCAGTTTGATTGACTTATATAACTTGTATGTTTTTTTTTTTGTTGTTGTTGTCTGGCATGTCTAAGAGGTGTAACACGATTTTTTTTTTTTTTTTTTTTTTTTTAAAAAAAAATTTTTTTTTATGATCAGTTTCGTTGGAAAAGGACAGCGTTTCAGCATTTGGTTTTCTTGCTGTGTAAGTGAAGAATTGCACATAAGGGTGATGTTCCTGAATCTCTCTTCAGCTCAATCGCTGAAGCATGTTGATCATTTTATAAAACGTTTTTTTGAAGAGGGGAAAAAGTTGATTTTAGATGTGTACATATAGCTTCCAAGACAAGAGACATTTTCTCTCTCCCTCTTCTACACTTTTTGTTATCATTATCAAGGTTTGAAGTTTGGTGACAGCTGACATGAGGGAGATCAGAATGTTATTGTTGACATGTCGATATTGTTACAAAGTTGTCAGTGCAAAGATTTGTAGTTTTCATCTTTTTTTAAGAACATTCTAGAGGATTTTACTATCTCTCACAATCTTTTTTTTTTTGTTTTTTTGTTGTTGTTGTCATAGAGATTTTTAGATGAATTTTTGGCTCAAGCCTCAAGCCTGAAAAGCTGAAGTTTTCTGCCCCTAGATTGTGAACTATGTCATTGGGGTATGTACGCAGTGAGTGTGTTAAAGTGAGGGCAGCTTACATGAGTGGCTGATGATGTGGCATCATTCATTATCAGGATTCAGGATATAGGGACATGTGTTAAACACATAGCCATCTAGGTTTTTAACTGACCCATCATTTGATGAACATTTAAAAAAATGATATAGGTCATGTAAGGTCATTTGTGATCGCTCGGTCTTTAGTGGTGGTTTTAATCGTCATCATCATAATTATTTGATATCAACAAAGTATTGCGATTTATCAGTTAGGTCTTTGAAGATGTTAGTATCTTGTGCACATTTAATGTTAGTGGGCAACATATTCCATTGTGGTGAAACACGGTTACTAAAACGGAATTTTCTTTTGTTGGTACAACTGTCTTCAATTAAGATTTTACTATTACTGTTTCTAGTAAGGGTAAAACTTGTTAATTGAAGAGAAATTGTTCATACTTATATTATCAATATTATTAAAATCTTAACAGCTTGAATTAAGTCTCCTCTAACTCTTCTAGCTTTCAATAAGGGGATATTTAAGTGCTTCAGTCTGTCTCTATTACACAAATTCTGTATACCATGTACGAACTTGGTGGCTCTTCTATGTACCTTTTCAATTAGGGCAGATTGCCTTTTCAAATATGGATACCAGATTACATTGCCATACTCAAGATGAGATCTTACTAGTGCCTTATATAAACAAATGTATCTTTGTCAAGAAATGAAAATGTTCTTTTAATTATGCCAAGCATTTTATCAGCATTCTTAGTTGCACTGTGAATATGTTGGTCAAAAGTTAATGCTTCATCAAAAATTATTCCTAAGTCTTTCTCTTCTCTGCATTTAGATAATATAGTATCTCCACCTTTCGTTTTCATAGTGTAATGAGTGTGTGGGTTGGCTCTGCCTATACGCATAACTTTGCATAAAGTAGTGTTAAAATGTCAATTCCAGGTTTCTGACCAATTAATCGACCTATCTAAATCTTTTTGTAATGTTTTACTATTCTCAGATATAAAAGAAATCAGAAGAATTCACTCGTCTTGAGAATCTGTGCACAAATATTTTTGTTAGCATTTATGTGATTTTTGTGTGTGGTGTTTTTTTCTTTATTTGTTCAATGTGAAAATATTTGCTTGCTTGTTAATTGGCAGTTTTCTCTTTATTGTTTTAAAGAGACTGGTGTACGATTGTTTTTAGATACTTTTTTATAGTACTGCGAAGCATTGCTCCGTAAAGCATTTGTGCGGGCTGTGAACATCATGTCCTTGGTCATCTCTCTGAGAGGAACCCATGCACAAACCAATTCAGCTGGAATGGCATCAAAGAGTCATGTTGTTGCCATAATAGAAAAAGCAGTCCCTTTTTTGAAAAAAAAAAAGGCTTTGGACAATTGTGTTCAGTTTTTACCCTAGTTGATGTTGGCGCTGTGTGTGTGTGTGTGTGTGTGTGTGCGTGCATGAGTGTGTGTGTGTGTGTGCGCTCTACAGTTATATTGTAAGTTATACATTGATCGGACATGTTTTAACACTATACTTGGTGCCATGAAAGTCTCTTACCAATCATTTTAATCCTTTTTTCATGGCATTTTACTAAAGTCAGTAATGATGGTGATGAAATTGATAATGATAATAATGATAAATTCTGTCTGATTTTTTATAAAAATATTTGCTTAGGCACTTTTTCTCTACCATTCGGTGACAAAGCTCCAAGTGCCTCAGAATTAAACAGACAAGTAAACTAAATGGACTTTCACTTTGAAAGATAATGCATGTATGTTAACAGAACGGGATATAATCATGCAGGAAGGTGAATCTCAAGTAACCTGAAGCTGTAACGTGTCCACGATGATCATTGCCGGCCTCTGTGGGTATTATTGTGCAGGCAAAGTCTCTTAGCATTTCCACTGTTACATACTGTGTATCTTGTTCAGTGACTGTCCTGTATATGCCGTTGATTATTTGTTGCTGTTCCGTGTTAAATTTTGGACTTGTTTTCAAGTTCAGCTGTATTTGTTTGTTGATGCATTTGGGAGGGTTGACGTGTGAAGTGGAGACTTCGCAGAGGGCCTGAATCGCAGAAAGATGCAGACTCTTGGCGTAAGCGTATCTCCTCACACCTGCGCAGTTTGTTTCTTCCAAATGAGTATGTCAGATCTCTCACATAGAAAAGTGCGTGTATGTTATAATACAGCGCAGATCTGACTTAACTACAGTTTTAAGAATTTTTTTTTTTTTTTTTTGTATCGTAGCTGATGCTGTTCATTGCTGGAGAATGGTGCGTACATGCTGTGTGATGTGTGCTGCAGCAAGTGAGCTGTGTTCTCATCACAGTCTTTGATTAAATTCTAACAAAGTGTTGAGGACATGATGTAAAGTTGACCTCAGTATGCATTGTTTGGTGATCAATATTCAGACATGATCGACATGGAATCGGCAATTTTCATATCATGACAGATCAAAGATTGGCGGTTTGTTAAATTCACATGTGATAAACTGTCATGAGTAACACCTTGATAACAGGGATACATGTTAAAAAGAAAATAATGATGATGTATGATTTCGTTTATTTTTAAAGCTTATAATCAGTCTTAGTTGTTTTTTTTTTTTTTACCTGTAAGCTTTGGATGAAATCTTGAGAAGTCTATCCATGGGCATTGTTGCATGCTAATTTGGTGAGCTTTTGAATTAGTAAATATGTTTTAATGTATTAACTGTTTGTACATGTCTGTGGTGTATTTCACAATGTGTACATGGTTGTGGTGTATTTCGCCTTGCGTACATGTCTGTGGTGTATTTCACCATGTGTGCATGTTTGTGATGTATTTCAGCATGTGTACATGTCTGTGGTGTATTTCAGCATGTGTACATGTCTGTGGTGTATTTCAGCATGTGTACATGTCTGTGGTGTATTTCAGCATGTGTACATGTTTGTTGGTCTGTTCCACCGTGTGTACATATTTCAGGTAGAAAATGTATTTGCGACCTATGTTAAAATTAAATGCTGTTCAGGAAACATGAGAGAAATGATCGTCAGTAGGTGTGGGTTGTTCTGATGATTAACGAAATGGTGTGTGGAGACATGTGCATTGAGTGTGTGGGTTGTTTTCACAAGTGGAGGTATTGAACACTAGTTCTTTTGTGCTATGGGAAATGATTGATTTTATTGTTACTTAGATACTTGAAAGGTGTATTTACTATACTACTTATATTACTTTATGAAGTCATGTTTTTTTTTTTTTTCTGTTTTTTTGTTTTTGTTTTTGTTTTGAGTGTGTGTGTGTGTGTGTGTGTGTACATTTGAAATCATTTTTGCTTGATAATTTGGACATGGTTTAATCCTGTGATTATGTTTTTGTACGCTGGGGCCTGCTTCATGTAGATGATGATTTTTTTTTTTTGGTCATGCGTGGTTTACTGTGGTTATTTGGAGGCATTGGCGAATCTTGGGTTTTTGTTTTTGTACGACAGTAAACCGTTGGTAATTTAGGACCCTGCATGTTTCATGTTTTCAGTCTGCTGCGGGTGTTTATGCATGTCTGTACAAGAGAGAGAGAGAGAAAGAGAGTGATGGAGGTCTGATGCTGAATTGTGCATCATAGAGTCCAGTGGACTGACAGTGTGGCAGAGATCGAGTTGCAGACATGTCCTCCTCCTGTGTCCAAAGCCCCTCCATGGTTCACGCCCTTCCTTTCCTATCGTCTCCTTTCCTGTGAGCAGATGATGATAATGTAAGGGCAAGGAAGTGGAAAGAATGGCCTGACGATGTTTTCATACGGTCTTTAAAGTTACATGCTTATTGATGAGCTTCTTTCAAAACATGTCTCACTGTCGTCCCCTTGCCACTTCTCCTAGCCCACTCTGACACGTTTTGGATGAATGGGCGTCGGTGCAATTTATTTTTTCATGGTTTCTGTGTAAGAATACTCTAGTGCAGATTTTAAAGAAAAATCTGAAAATTGTAATTGCTGTGACAGTCTACAGCTCAGTTGCACTCATCAAATCAAGTTCCTGAAAACTCTTGGAGAGCCCATGGCTCAGTACTCATTGACTTTTACTTGGACGTGACTTGAGTCCCGAATTCTGTGCTTGACTTAGGTAGGGAAACAGAGTTCATGTGTTCAAGGCTGTGTTTTCTGCTGAAATGTTACCATGGCACAGTGTAGTGGTCATGTGAGGTGTTAATGTTGTAGGGTATAGCATCTGAGACATTTTGGTGATTTGATGTATGTATGACTCATTACCCTGTGTGTGTGTGTGATATATATATATATATATATATATATATATATATATATATATATATATATATATATATATGTGTGTGTGTGTGTGTGTGTGTGTGTGTGTGTGTGTGGTGTGTGTGCTTGCATTTTTCATAATTGTGGTTGATGCACATTGTCTCTCTAAGGTTGATTTACTTATCTTGTCTTTGGTATAGTGATCTGTGAGGTTGATTTACATATGCTGTCTTTGGTATACTGCAACTTACACCAAGGGTCAGTCTCATCAACCTCTTCTTTAGTGCAATAGTTTCTGGTAAATTCAGTGGAAATGACCTGAAAAAAGAAACTATGTTCAAAGCAAAAGATTTAACAAAGAAACAAACCCAAAAAGTTGACAATGTACCAAGACATACAACGAATATGCATATCTAGTTTGACAAGAAAAGATTGATGAAAGAATGTTTTGTGGAGAGAAGTAGCGAAGGTTTGATACAGCATTATGGATAGCTTACTGTGCAGTTTGCATCAGGGTTGATACCCAGCATTTGTTAAAGGGTGCATTCCTCTGCGGTGTGTCTGAAAGAAAAGGGAGGCAATTAAAATTTTTTTTCTTGGGCATTTTCAAAGTCTTTGTTAGAAATTTCATGCTGATCTTTGTTAGAAATTTCATGCAGATCTTTCATGGAGAGAGAGAGTATGTGTGTGAGTGTGTGTGTGTGTGTGTGTGTGTGTGTGTGTGTGTGTGTGTGTGTGTGTGTGAACACGCATGTGTGCAGCATGTGCGTGCGTGCGTATGTGTGTGTGTATGTTAGAATATCCTTTGTGCACAATTACTCATGTTAAGGGATTCATCACAGTTGTTTAGAAGAGCAGGAATAAGGATTTTTCCAGTTTACTTTCCCTATCATTTTTAAACGTTGATGGAAGAAATCTCACATTTCTTTTTTTCTTTTTTTTTTTTTCATATTTGGTGAAAACAGCAGGAAAACAAGCACAAACAAAATGCATGATGAACAATGTGCAGATCATTCAGTTGAATCTCAATACTGGATTTTTACTCAGGTTGATCTCCAGTGGTGCTGGTTTGTTGAAGACAGTCTGAAAAGAAAAAGAAATCAACCCTTTTCATTTGATTTGACGTGGGGGCCACGTTGCTCAGATGTGTCGTCTAGTTGCAGCATCTGACTTACTTGAATGTTAATCTGGGCTTTTTGACCTAATTATAAGTTGCAGCGTTTATGTGGTCCATGTGGTTGTCTGGGCAGTAGTATAAACAGCTGGAATTAAGACAACTGGTAAACTGAAAGCACAAGAATGTATTTGGCATTGGCAAAGGTCTGTATATTTATGATCTCAGTGACGACCTATCGTCAATACAGAGGGAAGCAGTCTAACGGTGATATATCTGATGAGCACGGGTTACAGCACACTTCAGGGCACAAGAGACATATTAGTCCACGGTTGGTGGGTGTGTCTGCATTTGCAAGTTGTAGACGTAGTTTAAGTCTGATTGAAAGGGACACAACCCACTTATTTCTGTTGCTACTCAAAAAGATCTGGGACCAACTTGGAAGATACGATGAAAGAAAATGTGCTGTCTGCACTGACTTGACATTCAGGCCTGAATTACATTTGTTAGCTGCCGATAAAGAAACCCAACATACAGAGTTATTAAGTAATAGCATGCTTGGATTTCACCACTCAGAATCAAGTATTCAGACTTTGTTTTGGGGGGGGGGGGGGGGGGGGGATTTTAAAAAAAAAAAATGTTTTGGAAAATGTGTTTGTTATCTGAAAACAAAAATGTTTGAAAGAAAAAAAAAGTTGCTTTTTTAAAAAATCATGCGCGAAGTAAAGAAATTCCGAAACGTAGTTGGCTTTGTAGTTCAAGTACTCCTACAATCACAAAAGAAAAGTTGCCTGTATGCTTGGTCATACTTTTTTGTTTCTTGAATATATGTTCTTTTTACGTGTGTGGATTTATGATTTTATGTGTGTGTATGTATCATACCTTGTGATAAAGAAAAAAGTATTGCTGAAAAAAAAAAAATCAGAGATACAGATGCCACAGTTCAGTCGGGGTAGCTACAGCAGACTAGATGTTCCTAAGGTGGCGTTGTGGCTGATGATGTGGGTTCTGCACTTCAGGTGGTCATGGGTACAGAGGGGTGCCTTTCTGTGTGGATAACTTCGATAGTGGATGGCGGATCTGTGTCGGCCTGGCAGACAGACACAGCTTGGCACAGCTGTTGGGAATATTACACACATGTCCTCACCCCACCCTTTTTTTTTTTTTTTTTTTTTGATTAACTTTTTTCCCTCTTGTTGACTTGGATAGGTAGGTCAGCTTTACTGTAGTGCATATGTGTGTGTGTGTGTATATCTATATATACAATCTGTCATCCTTGAAAAAGAGCAGCCACCCAGAATATTGGAATGCATTTGTTTCCATTACTTGTTTGCTTTTTGCTTCAGTTGTCTCTCTCTCTCTCTAAATATATATCTGTATCTGTTTCTATATATATATTTCTCTCTCTCTCTCTCTCTCTCGTTCAATCTTTGCCAAGTCATCAGCGTAATGACTGAAGAATAGTTAGCCTGAACTTGTTTTCCCCACTACTACTAGATTGTTCAGCATAATATATATTTCTTTTATTTATCTAGTTATATTGTGCATGTGCTTCTAGGAGAGGTGATTAACTGGCCACCGTTGGCTGTATGTGCTTATATTTTCTGATCTTTTGGAGGGACATTGGTGCTTCAACCCTGTAACCCTAAGCCTTCTTTTTACCTTTTTCTTGTAAAGATCTGATCGGAAATGTAGTTTGACACAGGGGTGTTTTTTGTTTTTTTGGCGGATCCTGGAGAGTTGTCAGAGAGTGGTGTGGCCCTATGTACCGTTGGCCGGGTTATAAAGTTATAAAAGAAAGGAAAAATACATCTGAAACTGGGGGGGGGAGAAGGGGGGGGGGGGTGAAATTATCTGCTGCCGACCTTTGACACGCCAGACTCCCCTCGCCAGTGAGTTGTTTGTCATATCTCAGGGTTGACAAGAAGTGAGCTTGGAACCCAGGGGTGAGGTTTTAACCATTTAGTGACAAGGTCTCCTTGGTGCTTGCCACGTGGGCCTGGCTGTTGAAAGTTTTGGTAAAGGGGAGGCGACATGCCCTGCACCTGTTTGGTGTATTGTCTCCAGGGTCAGGTCGTTCTTGAACAGTAGGATTCAAACTGCAGAAGTTTTGTTGGCCTGTCACCGATTTCATGAAATGTTACCTGGTGATAACGTGCTGTGACTTTCTGCTGTTGTTGCTGTTTTTGTTGTATTTTGGCAAAGGATTTCACCAGCTGGTTTATTATAGGGTAGACAAAAGCAAAACTTTGATGATAATTGTATGTGTGTGTGTGTGTGTGTGTGTGTGTGTGTGTGTGTGTGTGTGTGTGTGTGTGTGTGTGCGTGTGTGTGTGTTAGGGTGGATTAGGTGATTAATCGATTCTTCTGCATGTCCTCAGAAAGAGATGAAATGTATTCCTGAAGTCAATCATTTTGATGGATTGAATGTGCTTAGAGGTGTTTAGCATCTTCTGACTGTAATAGAAAGTTGTAGAGTTTGTTCTAACCTTTACACTGATAGCACTGGACCAAATGCATTGTTCCCTGTTGTCTAATGAACTTTTCTGTCTTGGACGTTGAAGTAAGATGTTCTGTAAGTTATCTATAAAGAGAGCTGAAGGAGACTTTGCATTGCAGTATATGGAATAAATTGCAAGAAATATAATGCTTTCTGTCATAATGTAAGGATTATGTTGCAGTGCTTTCTATTGTTGCAAGGGTTTTGTGCTCTTGGCTGTTTTGTTGGTTGTCATCTTTGGCTTTTGTTGCAAGGTTTTTCCATTTCATCTGTGGAGGTTGTTGCAAGGTTTTCCATTTTCATCTGTGGAGGTTGTTGCAAGGTTTTCCATTTTCATCTGTGGAGGTTGTTGCAAGGTTTTCTGTTGTCATCTGCAGAGGTTGTTGCAAGGCTTTCCATTGTCATCTGTGGAGTTTGTATGTGTAGAGTAGATTGCAGGGTTTCCTATAGTCAGCAGAAGAGTATTTTGCAAGGCTTTCCATGTCATCTGTGGAGTTTGTATGTGTAGAGTAGATTGCAAGGTTTCCTATTGTCAGCAGAAGAGTATTTTGCAAGGCTTTCCGTTGTCATCTGTGGAGTTTGTATGTGTAGAGTAGATTGCAGGGTTTCCTATTGTCAGCAGAAGAGTATTTTGCAAGGCTTTCCATTGTCATCTGTGGAGTTTGTATGTGAGTGAGTGCAGGGTTTCCTATGTCAGCAGATGTATGTGTAGAGTAGAGTGCAGGGTTTCCTATTGTCAGCAGAAGAGTATTTTGCAAGGCTTTCCATTGTCAACTGTTGGAAGTTGCTCCAAGGTTTTCCATTTGTCATCTATGGCAGTTGTTGCAAGATTTTCCATTGTCATCTGCAGAGGTTGTTGCAAGGTTTTACATCGTCATGTATGCAGTTTGTATGTGTAGAGTAGATTGCAAGTTTTTTTCATCGTCAGCAGAAGAGTGTTGAAAAGTTTTTCAGACAGCTGAGGCCGAAGAAAATGTTGCAAGATTTCCCATTGTGTGGGGATTGTTGCAAGATTTCCCATTGTCTTGTGTGGATTGTTGGGCAAGGTTTTCCATTGTCTTGTGTGGATTGTTGCAAGGTTTTCCATTGTCTTGTGTGGATTGTTGCAAGGTTTTCCATTGTTATCTGTGGAGTGTGTTGCATGGTTTTCCATTGTCACCAAAAGAGTTTGGTGCGAAGTTTTCCACTGGCAGCATGTTTCAAGGTTTTCCATGGTCAGGTGTGCGGTGAGTTGCATGGATTTCCAGTGTCATACATAGAGGATGTAGCAAGATTTTCCATCGTTGTACATAGAATATGTTGCAAGGTTTTGCGTTTTCATATGTGGAGTATATACATACATGTCATACATTGAGTAAGTTGCAAGGTTTTCCATTGTTGGACGTGGAATAGGTTGCAAGGTTTTCTGTTTTTATATGTGAAGTATACTGCATTGTCACACACTGAGTAAGTTTAAGGTTTTCCATTGCTCTACATGGAGTATGTTGTAAGGTTTTGTATATCATCGTACCGGGAGTATGCTGCAAGGTTTTTCGTTGCCATACGTGGAGTATGTTGTGTGGTTTTCCATTGCCATACCTGGAGTATCATATTGCAAGGTCGTTGTCACACCTGGAGTATGTTGCATCGCTATGTGTGGAGTATGTTGTTTGGCTTTTTCTATTGTCATACCTGGAGTATCATATTGCAAGGTTTTCCGTTGTCACACCTGGAGTATGTTGCATCGCTATGTGTGGAGTATGTTGTTTGGTTTTCTATTGTCGTAGGTGGAGTATCATATTGCAAGATTTTTCCGTTGTCCTACAGGGCAGTGTTGTCAATGTTTTCCACCGCTCGGTGCAAAACATGACTTATGTGCAACGCTTACACACAAGAGGTGTGCATGTTTTTCCTGCAGTGTCTGCCCGCTGTGCACCTCCTCAGTGTCTGTGAAGGGGTCAACTGACCAATCAGTATGGTGACAGTCCTGATGGCGCCCTCTGGGCTCACTCAGCTGGGCTTAGAGGCGGTAACAGTCAGCCATGGTCAGAGTGACTCTAATCGGTCAGCTGGTCAGCCCGACTAGTGGTACATGATGATCATGATGACCTTCGGTGCACTGAATCAGAAGTGTAGAGTGAAGTGTAGAGTGAAGTACAGCATTCATGATTCCTCATTGTCCACATGATTGATCGTGTGCTGGCATCAGGACAATAATCTTGATATGATTGATCATGTGTTGGCATTAGGACAATAATCTTGATAGGATTGATCGTGTGCTGGCATTAGGACAATAATCTTGATATGATTGATCATGTGTTGGCATTAGGACAATAATCTTGATATGATTGATCATGTGTTGGCATTAGGACAATAATCTTGATAGGATTGATCATGTGTTGGGCATTAGGACAATAATCTTGATATGATTGATCATGTGTTGGCATTAAGACAAAAAGGTCTTGATAGGATTGATTGTGTGCTGGCATTAGGACAATAATCTTGATATGATTGATTGTGTGCTGGCATTAGGACAATAATCTTGATATGATTGATTGTGTGCTGGCATTAGGATAATAATCTTGATATGATTGATCGTGTGCTGGCATTAGGACAATAATCTTGATAGGATTGATCGTGTGTTGGCATTAGGAAAAAAAGATCTTGATATGATTGTTTTGGGTTTAGGACAGTATAATCTGACATGATTGATCTTGTGTTGGCATAAGGACAATAGTCTTGATATGGTTGATCATACAGGGTTTAGGACAGTAAAATCTGACATGGTTGATCGTATTGGGTTTTGGACAGTCGTCTTGATACGATGTTTCATATTGGGTTTTAGGATGTTATAGTCTTGATAAGAAACCCGTCAGAAGTAGATTTTGGCTAGTGTCATGTGTATTCTCAGAACTCCAAACTGTGGGGATGGAAGGTTGTTGCAATAATTTTTCACAGACTACAAAAGTGTGTTATCTGCTTTTGTTTTGTGTAAGTTCATTTGCTTTATTCTGTTTTCTTTCTTTTTTTCTCTGTCTTTTTCTCTGTTTTTTTTTTCTTTGTGATCATTCTTTATTCATTCAGTTATATTTGTGAGTTGGCTTTTTATTATTTACTACCACTGAAAGTTCTGTGAGTATGAGTCATGTTTCATACATATTTTTGATATTTATACAATTTTTTCAAACATTTTGTGTTCAGTTTTTTGAAGGCAGTTTTATAAGATTTGAACTTCAAAGAGTAATTTTTTTTTTTTTTTTCATTTTGATTTATTGCCATGGCCATTTTCTGTTTTCTTAGTGTACAAAAAAAAAATACCAGTAGAATGTTTCTGGGCAAATTGACACATTTTTGGCAGAGTTTGTGGAGAGGTAATGGAAGTTCATATTTCTCAATTATTATGTTTGATTCATTTTAAAAGGTTTTGAATGATTCAAACACACACTTGGTCATACTCTCTCTCTGTCTGTCTGCCAGTCTGTCTGCCTGTCTCTCTCACTCTTTTTCTCGCTGTCTCTCTCTCACTGTCTCTCTCATAGTGCTTATAATTGATGCCTCACCTTTTTTTTTTCTTTTTTTCTTTCTTTTTTTTTTTTTTTTTTTTTGTTTTGTAGTCTGCGAAATCTTCACTATGTGTGTACAACATTTGAAAGTTTTGCTGCTAGAAATGTGATCTTGACTCTTTAGAAGAATGGGTATCATGAATGAAATCATCAACATACATAATCAGGAGACACAGTGTGGGGCTTTTGTTTGTGTATCAAGCCCTCGATCTCATCCAGATCCTATTTTAACAGATGAACTTTAAGAATTTTATTAGACATTTTAGTGGTATGCTTGCTTATATATATATATATACATTGTTTTTTTTTTCTTAATAGCTTTTTAGAAGAGGGTATCATGAAATTTACTTCAGGAGACACAGTTTGGGGCTTTTGTGTCGGGTAAGCCATGAAACATCCAAACTGAAGTTTTGTTCTTGTTTTGTTTGCTTTTGAGAGTTGAAAACCATGAAACAAAAATTTACAAGTACATGTTTACACATACATCATACATATATATATACATGCATGCATACATACATTCATACATACATACATACATACACATACACATTCATTCATTCCTTCATTCAGTTGGTCCCCTCTCTCGCCCTTTCTGGGAGGATATACCTGTTTTTTTCCTTATCACCCTGCACAGGTGCAAGCGTTGAACAGAGGAAGGTTCACTTCATTTCTCTTAAGAACAACCATAGAGTAAGTTCTCCAATATGGAAGCCTGCTGCTTTTATTTTGATGTCATGTGTGCTTGATCAAAGTGCTGGTCAACTCTACAGCATGTGTTTCATGGGAATCAGGATTATGTAATGGAACGTTGGTACAATGCACTAATTGACTTATTACGACATCGGATTGCATCAAATCGGGCATTATGTTGCATCATATGAAAATTGAAAGGGGCTAGTGTGTGTGTGTGTGTGGGTGTGTGTGTGTGTGTGTGTGTGTGTGTGTGTGTAAGTAAAGATCTTTTCTGATGTCTGGTTTATGTTTTATGAAAAGATGATTTTGTTTGTTTATTGATTTTTGACAAGCGTACATTTGTATGTATTGGGGTGTCATTTAGGTGTAAGCAATACTTCTTTTTATCCTTACGGTTTTCATTAGGTTAATGTGTGAGAATGTGTGTGTGAATTTTTCTCCTCACTTTTTGCCTTGGGTTAACAAAGAATGCAAATAAAAAGTTGAAAAATGACTTTGGTATTCTGTTCGTCGTGATTGAGAAGCCATGTGAGAATGAGGGCAAAGACACTGTCATTGTTGTTTGACAGCCCTGTTATGGCCCTTTGCGGTCAGTGGGCTATAAGCAACATTACCTGTTTTTTGTATGTCCATGAAAGGGAAGTAATTCATTACCTACTCAAGAGGTCAGAGAGAAAGAGAGAGTAGTGAAGGGAGGGATTCAAATTTTCGGTAAAAAGTAAACTTGTTTCAGTATCAGTGATGGGTGACCCCCCCCCCAACTCGGAATGTTTGATTGCACAGCTGTCAACCCTTTCAGCCGATTTTCACGGTTGAAATGTGGAAAGATGTTGCATGAGTACTTCGGCACATGAAAACTTTGGAAGGTCACTTAGGGTCACTTATTTTTTTCTAAAATGTTAAATTTTTTGTTTGTTTAGTTTATTTATTTATTTATTTAGATGTTTCTCAAAATTCACAGTGTGTGTGTGTGTGTGTGTGTGTGTAGAGAGAGCGAGAGGTGACAAGAAAGACTTGCATTTACTCAAAATCCTCTCACTACGAGAAGAACTGGTGGGGGTGGGAGGGAGGTGGAGTGGGATGAAGAGGGTGGCTAGCAGTGGACCTTATCCCACACTGGGTGCTGTAATGACATGCCAGAACCCGGTCCCAACTTTCAGATTTAGTATACCCCCCCAGCCCCCCTGAAGACAGCTTGTGCACACACACATACATACGCCCACAGAAGCGCTCACGTGCACACACACACACAGACACGAACAACACTCGCACAGAAGCAAACACACACACACACACACACACACACACACACAGAGGGGAGGGGTGGGGTGGTGGTGGGGGCTGTTTCGAGGAAGAGAAAGACAACTTCAAACAAAACGACATGCTGATTTATCTATTGACATTTTTGAGGCAGATGAAACTATAACATGCAACTAACTCTAGGCCACGGTGACTCAACCATTTAGCACCAATGTACCGAACTGAATCTGCAATTAAAAAAAAAAATGCATGAAAAAAAAAAAAAAAAAAAAAGATTAAGAGAGAGAGAATGGAAGGGATGGGAAAGCGCTGATAACTGTCAAGATTGCACGGATCTTGCATGGATCCGCTTCTGGATCTGGATCGGCAACAAAATTGAAGAGGTTCGTCTTGGACTGAGGCTACTCTGTTTTCATGGCCTAACGGACAGAAAGGCAAACCAAGTCAACAGACAATGGTGTCACGACCGCCTTCTCCAGAGAGGGAATGAATAACATTCAAATAAACTAGAGCAGAAGGTTACGTGTGGGGATGTCTCGTTGTTTGTTCTATGTATTATGTGTTGTCATTTCTGCAAGGCGATCTAATGTCGTAGGCAGCATTCGTTTGGAATTATGGGCCCTGTAATCATTTCGTCGTAGGAGCAAGAGTTACCTTGCTTTGTTTCTGATTCTGAATCTGATCATTAGGCCTACGTCGCTGTCGCCACATCTTAGGGCATTATGGCGACGGGTTGGGGTGTGCGCAGTCTAGTTCTTTTGCTGTGTGATGCGATCAGTCTTTTGAAAGTTTCTATGGGATGGTGCCCTAACAATATTTTCTTCAAGGTGGTTCCAGTCTCTTACTGCACTAACAAAAAAATGACTGTTTGAACTGCTCTGTCTGACATCTGCTGACTTGGAATGTTATTGCGTTGTTTCTAATACAGTCGGAGATCGCACTGGTGGTAAAGTAGTTTGTGATTTACTGTTTATTGTTCCCTGTCTCACGAACGAGATTTCCTTTCAAAAGGTAACGTTTGAAGCCTTGTCAAATAGCTTGTTGTCTTTTCTCTCTGGAATAGCGGTTCAGTTACAACAGACACATGATCCCCAGTTCAACATGGTTAAATTGATAGTATGCATGCTGAATGCTTGGGCATCACATAATTCTCTTGATCAAAAAGCCCGTATGTTGGTTTGAATGAGGGAATGCTCGGGTTTTTTTTTTTTTTTTTTTTCGTTTTTGCTTGTTTGTTTGTTTTAAAAATCTAATTGCCTTTGCATGTTGGCGAATAATCGAAATAGCAAAAATAGTAATATTGATAATATCAGCGGTATGATTATCAATGAGAAACCGATAGAAAAAGAAGACCTGAATACAACATGCAGGCCTATGTATTTACTAAGGACCGAACGAATGGTCAAAGACAGGAACGACACGATAGAGGGAAAAGACACACACACACACACACACACTCTCTCTCTCTCTCTCTTTCTCTCTCCCCCTCACACACACACGCGCGTGCGCACACGTCGTCTTGCACTCGCACTTTGAAGTGTGCATGGTCACTTGTACTCATCTTTACGCGTTCATCGGTGGTGTGTGCGTGTGCATGTGTGTGTGTGTGTGTGTGTGTGTGTGTGTGTGTGTGCTCGCACTTTGATCTGTGCTTGGTCATTTGTACTCATCTTTACGCATCCATCGATTCTCTCTCTCTCTCTCTCTCTCTCTCTCTGTTCTGACGAATTGATGTTTTGTATATCTTGTATTGTAAGTCAATAAACAATCAAGGACCAACAAAGGGTATCTACTATATGGGGAGAGAGAGAGATAGAGAGATAAGAGAGAGAGAGATAGAGAGAGGAGGGAGAGCGAGAGCAAAAATTTCCGGGGGGGGATTTGCACACCAAATATGATCTTTGAGGGAGTGGGAGGACCGAAACAAACCAACGTCCCAAACAAACAAACAGGACAAATAAAACCCTCCAGGATTTATACTCGCGCCAGGGAGCGATTACTCATTTTGGGGACGACTCAGACAGAGCTCGGGCGATTTTTTTAAAGAGGGGGGGATGAGTGGACTTCAAGGAGAGGGAGATACTAGAGTTACAGAGACTGACAGACAGACATTCTTAATCTACTCTATATCATTGTTGTCAGCGACTGTCCAAATTCCTTTGATACAAACCTTGTGCAAGCACCACGGACATTTTTTATTATCAATAGGAGATACAACTGTTAACTACTACTTTCGTTTGCACCCCCATCCAGATTTATACTCTTGCCATTTATTACTCATGTTGTAACGACGCAGACAATTATTCATTTTTTTAAAACCTAAAGTGGACTTCAAAATGGTGAGACTAGTTACATGCTGAACAGACAACATCATTTATCTCTCTATAATCTATTATTGGAAGCGACTGGTCAAATTCAGTTATCACACACAACCTTTGCAAGCAGACGACACATTATGTTATGATAAATAGGAGATAAAATGTTAACTACTTTCGTTTACCCATTTCTTCTTGTTTGTGGATTAAATTAGTGATCTGGAATGTTTATTGTTTGCCTAGATGGTGAACTTGTACCTTGGTTAGTTCATATATACAGGCCAGAACTGACACCAAGAATGAAAGCAAACAATCTGTCCATTCACACACACCACACACACACACACACACACACACACACACACACACACACACACACACACATTGCACACAGTCTGTTTGCTCAACATCATCGCTAATGAAAAGTTTTATTTTTACAGAACAGAAATAAATAAACAAGAACGGTGAAAGAAAGCAAAGAAGTTGAGAAGAAACTGAACGTAACTCATGATTGTCACACAGTGGTGATGATGGACAGAAAAGACGAGAAATCAGCTGCTAAACCAAAAATCGAGTAATGGAAATTTAGTGGAACAATCGACAAGTGCATCATTACAAGGGGGGGGGGGGGGGGGGGGGGGGGGGGGGAAGAAGACAGAGAGACAGCTCTTTCTCGTTCAGCCGCAACCCTCCTTCTTTACTAAAAATCGGCGCTTGTTGTGTGGATGGTCATGTGCCTAGGGCTCTGTCAAGTGATTATACATTTAACAAGTTAATTATACCGACCGTCCTGGGGTCACTGGCAGGGCAAGCAAGATAGACACAGTGTTGGGTCCTATATCAACTTTTTTTTTTTTTATTCTGAAAGAGGATTATTTATAAGTACTTTAAAATACAATGAAACATTCGAAAAAAAAAAACTGGTTTGGGGAAATAGTAAATGCCCAATTATTAGCAACCATTTATGTTTTGGTAGCACTTTTCGTGTAAGCACTGTGAACGATTCACTTTTCTTGTTTTAAGACATTCTTAAGATCCCCCCTCCCCCCCAAAAAAAAAAAAAAAAGAAAAAAAAAAAAGAAGAAGAAGAAGAAGAAGGACAAGAAGAAGAAGAAGAAGAAGAAGAAAGTAGAAAGAAGAAGAAGAAGAAGAAGAACAACAACAACAACAACAAACAACACACACAACACACACAAACGAATGATAAGTCCAGGAAAAAAAAAAAACACTAATTGTGTCTTTCATAAAGTCTATTAAACTTATATTAAAACATTGCTAAAAAAAAAAAAAAAAACGGATTTATGGGCCTATCGATGACTGTACCATACCTTTGAAGCTCCTAAATTGGAGTTCAGTCCTCTGAAGAGTAATGTACGTTACTGTATCGCTCCACACCAACCCAACAATCGTCATCTGCATCGCGTCCACTCTGCGACTTCACTGATCCGCTCATGTGAACATAATTAGATGAACACTCATAAAGACACCCCCCCCCCCCCCCCCCCCCCCCCCCCCCCCCCCATCGAACGTGTATGATGACAAAGTGTGTGCATGTCGTGCTAAGAGCCCTTACTGTCTTGTACGATGCGACGGAGAGAGAGAGCTTACCCTCTCCCTCCCCCTCCAGCCCCCCCCCCCCCCCTCCCCCCCCCCCCCCCCCCCCCTCCTCCCAACCTAAATCCATGCAAGCAGCCACAAGTCTCTCCAGGGTAAAGTGGCGGTGTTGCAGTTCTGGACGTACATTTCAGACAACGGACACGTCATCGGCTGAATGTTTCACTCAAGTTCAGTTTGAATAGAAGAAGAAGAAGGAGAAGGCGAAGGAGAATAAGAAGAAGAGAAGAGAAAGAAAAGA
>JADBJO010005047.1:17500-20000 GCA_016801955.1 Conus betulinus | reverse complement strand
TGGATGTCTTGGCTCCGGTCGCTCCCCACCCACCCTGCATACATTTCTCTCCTTTTTTGTTTTTGATTTATCTATCTATTTAGTTTAACTGATCTAATCATTCATTTATCATTTTTTTTTTTTTTTAACTTACTTAGCTATCTGTTCATTCAGTTATTCATTTATCTCCTGCTTTCTTTATGCATAGGTAAGACATCTGCTAAGTCGTAGCCACGAGACCCTCCTCTTAAATTCTCTCCTCTTAGTCATTAATTCATTTATCCATCGGCTTAAACTCATGCACAGTGTGGTCTCAAAACTTAGCTGATGTGGTGCAGCGTAGGCCTATAATCTTATGGTCTAGTCCGCTTGCAGTGACATATCTCTTTGATCAAACTGAAACTGAAACGTATTTATTTATCTCATTTTTATTTATTTATTTATTTATTCATTTATTTATTTATCTTTTTTTTTTAGCCATGTTTGGCGTTGGGTTTTTACCTTTGAGGACATGACTTCAGAGTCTTTTACAGCTAAAACACGTCCACTTCCGGTTGCCTAGCTCCAAGCCCCCACCAGGGGGCGCTACCCGCTTTTGGATCCGGTCCCCGCCAGGGGCCTTTGCGTTCTCACAGAACCCTAGCATCGAATTTTGCACCTCTTCCCCCTCCCCTCCTCTCCCTCCCTCCTCCCTGCCCGTCGTATTTACTCATGCCCCTAAGGACATACAAGCGCCGCATGCATGCACACGTGTACTCAACACTCGTCATATTGTTGACATTTCTATCGCCACAAACACACACATACATGCATGACCCTCCACCCACCCCCCCCCCCCCCCCCAACCGGTCCTTTATTTACCGCGCGTCCACATCTTCTACACACACACACACACACACACACACACACACACACACACACGCACGCACACACACACACACACACACACACACACACACACACACACACACATCCTTGAGAGTTATCAGGCCTCATTCTGAATGTCTGTTTGTCCGCCCCCCCCCCCTCCCCTCCCCTCTCCCCTCTCTCTCTTCACACTATCCGTCTTCCCTCATCCTCCCTGAAATGGCTCAGTGAGTAAAGTACCGGACTCGTGATCTTAGTGATCCTGGAGTCGCGGGTTCGATTCTCCGGTGGGCAGTTTCGTCAAGACAGGGCGGAGAGTTTTCCCTTCAGATGTGATATTGGTTGTATAGATCTACATCTCTCAACATCTCCTTTAAACGAGACTAGAAACCAAAGTTCCGTGTGTGAACGTACTCACAGCTTCTGGCATACACGTAAAACCTCGTCACTGACAAAGCAATGCACCAAAGTTGTAGCCCTTGATGTGAAGGTCTCCTCTGTCGCATGGTCGCTAGACTTACACAATGCAGGCTGCACCCCCCCCAAAAAAAAAAACAAAAAAAACCCCAAACAAACCAAAAAAAAAAAAACAAACAAAAAACAAAACAAAACAAAAAAAACCCAAAACAAAACAAAGCAAAAAAAACAAACAAACAAAAAACAACAAACAACAACAAAAAAACAACCGAAAAAAAAAACCCAGACAAATAAACAAAAATTAATGCGTCAAAGCCTTACTTTAAGGAGTCGAGTATTTATAGACAAATACAATTAGGTTGTTTTGAGAAATGCGTCCGAAAGTTGATGTACCTTCTTTTCTTTCCTATGCCTATCATGGGATCTGCACAGGCAGTTGCAGGCTGACAGCTGGCGCAAAGACAGGGAGGGTCACGGGTAAGTTAGACAGGCCTGAAGTGTGACGTCAGCTTGGGGGAAGGTCTGTATTTGAAGACTGCGAATGATGTCATCGGTGGAAATTCCCCCCCCCCCCCCCCCCCCCCCCCCCCCCAAAAAAAAAAAAAAAAGAAAGTAACAAGTGAAATGATTCTTAAATTTGGTTTGGGGAGGGGTGGGGTGGGGTGGTGGTGGTGGTGGGGTGGCTGTTCTTTTGATCAATGATCAGTTTGATATGAAATACTGGCTCGACCTCACGCTAGGCCTCAAAACGCTTCCATGGATTATAATCTGGTGATTTCGAGCAAAATTCTAATTGTGGCGTATGGCCTTCAGCGGACGAGCAGACGATTGAAACGCTTTTTTAAAAATCACCCGCCTTTTCTTCATTACCACCATGACTGGAAACGAAGTCAGAATCGGTATGTGTTGGCGAATGCCTTGCGTATTGCATGACGGAACAAACGGAACGGAACAGTTTGGCTGGTGTTTCCCAGTGACGACAGAATTAGACGAGCTACGACCCTGCCCCGGCGGATGGCTGACTGACTGACTACCTGGGCTGTGTTTCGCTGCCTGGCAACTCTCGTGGTGTCACTCCGTGATTGGCTGGACTGCAAACAACATGCCAATGCTAATGATGGGGGCCCTACAAAAACAAACAAACAAACAAAAAAAAAAAAAAAAAAAAACACGGGTCATTCCTTTCTTTCCTTCCTTTAGACCTTTTAACATGCCACTGTTTGGTCGTTTTATTCAT
>JADBJO010005047.1:0-12500 GCA_016801955.1 Conus betulinus | reverse complement strand
TTGTCACTTTCCAGAACGTATGAACATATCGAAACTAAGCAGCTTGCTATACCTAATATCAAATAAGTGAATTGGACAAAATTAGTGTGATTCTATTTGTTCCTAAGTACCAGGGTTCTTCGATTGTCTGTACTGTGATTAAGTGATATTTTGAATGAAAGAAAAATAATACATTATGACAACGGTAAGTCAAGTCAAGTCAACTTTTTATTATCTCAATTTGAGAAATTAATTTGTGGTCGCACACATTCACAGCAAATAAACAATAATTTTGTCACATTACCCATTTTCTCACATATGACATACATTCATATAAAGGAATTTGGATTTCAATTAAAACATCTCCTCGGTTCATAAAATCAATGGACAGGGGAATAAAACTTTGTTTAAATCTGACACTTCGGCATTTAACCGATCGATATCTTCGTCCTGACTGAAGAAGGTCATACTGATTTGCGCGAGAACGTGGGTCTGGTCACACGCAGTCTTCTTCGCTTTACAACAACACGGCCGGCACCTGTACAGCTCACTCAGACACTCAACAAATGGTACTTATTTGAATTTGTAGTACACTGTAATAAAGCTGAGAAAAGATACGCAATGCAATTTGTAATTTACTATAATACTTTGCCAATGGGATGGAATGCAAACTGCTACTGAGATGGAATGCATTGCAAGAGCTCGACATTTTTTTTTTAATAAAAAACGCAGCCTGAAATATACTCTAATAAAGCTTGACGAGTGAATAACTAATACAATCTGCAATGTACCACAGTAAATCTTAGCACATGGCACCTTGCACACAGTCTGCGATTTGCAACACAATATAGTAGAGCTTTAGTAACAATATCAGTTTCAATGTGCAGCTTCATACAATGAAGCTTCACAAATCACAACCAATTTAATTCACAACAGTCACTGATCAAAGCATTACAATTGGTACCCAGTTACACCAGCGACATACATAGATAAAGCCGTGCAAATCACATCCAGTTCAATCGACAACGTTCTGTGCTAAAGCTTTACAATTTAGACATATGTGAACCTGCAGCATATATCATAATAAAACTTTACAAATCGTACCAATGATAAACTGCAGTACATCATGATAAAGCTTCACAAATTATATATATACGTTGAACTGCAACAAATCATGATAAAGCTTTACAAATTATACCTGTGTTTAACTGCAGCATATCATATAAAACTTTACAAAATGCACCCAAATCAGTCTGCCACACTCTGTAATAAAGCTGAAAGGACTTATTTCGATCTTATTTATACTGTAATAAGATAATATAACTGGTACCCAGTTAAGTCTGCAGCTGACCATATAAATGGTTTACGGTTTACATGTATTCAGTCTACAATATCCTGTAATAGAGCTTCACAAATGGTCACACAATTCAATTTGCGATATTCCAACAAAGCTTTACAAATGGTTTCTTAATTTAATGTGCAACAGTTTCAAAATAAAGTGTTACAAAGGATACATAATTAAATTTGGAACGCTCTCTAATAAAGCTGTATAAGCTGTACTCCAATCAATTTGCCACACACTGCATTAAAGCTTTATGAATGAAGCAAATTCAAACTGCAACACAATATAGTAAAACTTTACAAACGATACCCCATTCAGTTTGCAACACACTGTAAGAGAGTCTTACAAATGATAACCACTTCAATTTGCAGTACGCTGAAACAAAGCTTTACAAATGACACCCAATTCAACAGGCCACATATCATATCACAATTTCACAAACTCTGCCTATTTCGATGTATAAAATGATTTAAAAGAATTTTGTAAGTGATATCAATGTCGACGTGCAGTATGCTACTTAAAACTCTGGAAATGGAACTTTTTATCAACACTGTAATAACAGGCTTGAAATTATTCCAAACTGAAAAGTGGCCCACAAACTGTACCTAATGGAAAGCGTAACACACTGTAAGAATGCTGTACAGACAATATCTATTTCGATATCTAACATATTATATCAAAGGTTTGCAGCTGGTACCCACCTCCAGTTGCAGCATAACCAATTTCAATTCAGAGCATGCGACAATAAAGCTTTGCGACTGGTTCACAACATGATCAGCAACATGTAATAAAGCTTCACAGTCTGCAACATGGAACTAATATAATAAAACTTTGCAGCTGTACCCGATTCAATGTGCAACAAACTACTATGATAATTAACAAATGGTAGCAATTTCAGTTTGCAATAACACTGTAAGTAAACTTTACAATCGATACTTATTTCAGTCTGCAACTCGCAAAAATAAGGCTTTAGAAAAGAAACTGAATTCAGTGTTCAATATACTTAAATAAAGCTTTACAAGCGGTAACCAACTCAATCTAAAAAAAAAAAACAACAACAACAAAACAAAAGAGAAAAACATAATAAAGCTTTTACAACTGTGCCATATTCAATCTGTGATATACTGTAATAAAGTTACAGTTATGTTACACAGAGCTTGACAAATGGATAATGTCAGAGTATCTTGTGCGATCTTCAAGACTTCTTTTTCTTCTAACACCTAGCACAATCTTCAGGCTCTTTGATCAGTGGTCAACATACACCTCTGACAATCGGTTCAATGCAACGTTGATTCATAACCTTCTTGCTACATTTTCATTATTAGTCATATCTTCTTTCTTTGGTACAGTACCACCAATACATGAGAATGCGTAAGCTATAACATGCTTCCATGTCCATCTTACGAGCGATAAAGAAGATGTAAGTTAGCATATTATGAAGATATATACAAATCAGTCATGCGTACAATATAAAAATGCGCAGCACGAATAAACGCAGGCAGCGTGCAAAGAAAATGAAAAAGATATAACTTACACCTCCCGGACAATTCTGCGATAGAAAACAAAAAAGTGTGAAACAGTTTTCGTTTCACCATAAATACAACACAAATCTTCATTTACACCTGAATAAAAAAAAAAAACAAACAAAAACCCAGTCTTCATTTAATCCTACATTTAACACGAAACTAGTCTTCATTTCACTCTGAATTCAGAATTAATTTCAAAGTTCACTCTAAATGCAATACTAATCTCCAGTTCATTTTGAATGTAAAACTTGTTTCCATTCACTTGGAATACGAAACTAATCCCCATATCCACTTTGAATACAAAACTAATTTTCATTTCATTTTGAATACAGTTTTGATTTAAATTTGAATGCAACTTTAGTCTCCATTTTACTTTAAATGAAAAAAGTACCTTTTAAAACTCTGAATATGATAAAGAGAGTCTTCATTTCACTGTGAATGTGACAATATTCTTCATTTAACTTTTTATGTAAAAATAGCCTTCATCGCATTGTGAAAAAAAGTCTTCTTTTCACAATGAATAGGAAAAAGTCTTTTAAGCTTGAATGCAAAGATAGTCTTCAGTACACTTGGAATATTTGAATAAAGGATAACGTTTCATTTCACTTTAAATGCAACAATAGAGGGAATTTCGTTTTGAACAGATAGAGATCCTTCAGCCTTCATTTCTGTTTAACTACAGCAATGTTTTTATTTAACTGTCAATACAACGACACTCTTTGTTCAACTTTGAATGAAAAACAGTCCCTATTTAACTTTAAATGCAGACAAAGTTTCCATTTCTCTGTGAATATGATAGTCTCTCTTTCGGTTAAATACAACGATAGTCTCCATTTAACACTGAAAGCACAATTATTCTTGACTGAATTTGAACGCAGACACAGTCTTGATTTCATTTTAAAGTTAAAGAAAATCTTTTTATCACTGTGAATCTAAACACAATATCAATTTTACTCTGAATGCAAAAAAAAGGCTTGATTCTACTTTGATTGCAAGGTGGTCTACAATTCGGATTAAAAATATTTTGAATTTCGGTTGGAACCCAATATAACTGCATGATAATTCATAATTTCGGTTGAAATGTCTGCATATTACATAGTCTTCATCTCAATTAGGCAGACCTTAAGCTTTAGAATTTTTTTTTTTTTGAGAGAGAGAGAGAGAGAGAGAGAGAGAGAGAGAGAGAGAGAGAGAGAGAGAGAGAGAGACAGACAGACAGACGGACAAACAGACAGACAAATGCAGAAACAAAGAGAAGCAGAAAAACTGACCGACTATTGAATCATCTAGTTATTTTTCACTTCTGATTTGCTCTGACAAAACGAAGCACACATCGGCAAACACATGACCATGACATAAGGAGATAGATGTGGAAAAAAACAAAACAAAACAAAAACACAAAGAAACAAAAAAAAAAGGAAAAAAAAAAAAGGAAAACGTTGATTACAGCCTTTTGTTTGTTTTGTACTCACCCTTCTGTGTAGCTGAAACATACAAAAAAAAATTAAACATCAAATCACTTCTACTAACATGTGTGATTGGACACACACACACACACACACACACACACCACACACACACACACACACTCTCTCTCTCTCTCTCTCTCTCTGTCTCCTTCCTCCCTCAATGACTCACTCTCTCCCTTACACGCAGACACATGCACACACACACACACACAACACACACAGAGAGAGAGAGAGAGAGAGAGAGAGAGAGAGAGAGAGAGAGAGAGAGAGAGAGAGAGAGAGAGAGAGAGAGAATGAAATAACATGTTAAAGCAGTATGCAGGTCGGAGCCCCCAAACTGAGGGGTGTGTGACATAGCAAACATTTTCAAAATTCAAACATTTCCATATGTGTTCCATGGGCTACTCTCAATTTGTGCTGAGAACACAGTAACAGATAACAACAACAGTAATAATAGTAATAATAATGGTAATGATAACAACAACAACAATAATAATAAATAATAATAATATGATGATGATGATGATGATGATGATGATAATAATAAATAATAATAATAATAAAGAAGAAGAAGAAGAAGAACGAAGAAGAAGAAGAACCAAGAAGAAGAAGAAGAAGAAGAAGAAAGAAGATATAGAAGAAGAAGAAGAAGAAGAAGGATAAGAAGAAGAGAAGAAGAAGAAGAAGAAGAAGAAAGAACGAGAACAAGAAGAACAAGAAGAAGAAGAAGAAGGATATTGTCGTTGTTGTTAAATATGGCGTGTAAAACCATCCGAATTATTACATGTAGGCTGGAAAGCTTCGCCACAAACAAACTATAAGTTTCACGAAAGCAATAACAAAAACAAAAAAACAAAAACAAAACAAAAAAAAAAAAAACAAGCAGCAAAAACAAACAAACTCAACACATCAAAAAACAAACATAGAAACAAAAAAAAAACACCTATGATGATTTTATTAAGTAGCACAGTCAACATCCCCTTTTTAAAAGTGATTGGGGTGAGGGAGGGCACACACAATATTCTGTAAATACAGCCACACAAAGTACACAGAGAGAGAGAGGAGAGAGAGAGAGAGAGAGAGAGAGAGAGAGAGAGAGAGAGAGAGAGAGAGAGAGACAGAGACAGAGACAGAGACAGAGGCTCAACTCAGCTCAACTCAACTCAACTCAAGTCAAACTCAACCCTGATTTAACGTTTCGGCACATGGAACCCATAAACATGTGGAGTTCACATAGTAGTAGTTACATATGCACTAACATCTCTTCAGCTCACACAGGAGGAGAAAGAAAATGTGAAAAGAAAAGGAAAGGAAAAAAAAAAACCCACCAAATGAGATAAAAGAAAATGATGCAAGGAAAACAAAATGCACGAACAGGAAAATCATTAAGAGGGTACGGAAAAGTATCATATACATTGTGTTAAGACTGAGGTCTTCGGCCTATTTAAGTGTTTTGGGGTAGAAATTGGGCGTTGTATCACCTTGTTTTAATACAAACCAACCGGGCACTGATCAGTGGATCTTCTGAGTTTGAATGCATGAAAAAAAAAAAACTTTGCAAGCTGGACTATAACATCGTCGCATTCAGACTTTAGGATAGAAAGCTTTTTTTGAATTTGAAAAGATCCAGATTTGACTCTAGTAAGCAATTTATGTCTGAGATCATCATATACAGGGCAGAAGAAAAGAAAACGCATTTCGTCTTCAGGGGATGTGCACATAATGGACACAATAGTGAACGGGCATCTGAAGTATACCTATATATCTGTTGCTTTGCAATTCTGTTACGCCAAGCCTAAGTCGTATAAACATATTGCGGACATGTCTTGAAACTATTTGATCAAAATACTTTTCTGGTCCTAGAGCACTTTTAGTAGACCTGTATACACTGTATCGTGGTCTTGTTTCAATTTTTTTTGTTCTGACCATTGTTGCAAAAAGAAAATCGATCTGTCTTTCTTTGAATTCACTCAGGAAAGCTTTAGGATTATCCACGCCTTGAGAGAACCATACATAGGCAAAACCAGATGTACAAAGAATGTTTTCTTTACATGGGTAACCCATGTGGTTTCCCTCTTTCATCGAGTGATCTCAACATGTGATATGCCATGCTTGCAAATCTGTCATTCGGTAAAGTGCATATCCTTAACCAGAAGGCTATGCATCCCACTTTAGCTAGAGAGAGAGAGAGAGAGAGAGAGAGGAGAGAGAGAGAGAGAGAGAGAGAGAGAGAGAGAGATGAGAGATGTAAGTAAGACACACGTACGCAGCACCCAGAGAGGGGAAAATTTTATTTTCATTTTTATTTATTTATTTTTTTGAATAAGATAATCGACTGTTAGTTTTGAAACAGAAAGACCGGAATACTGTCAAGACACGACTTTGGGGGTGGAGGTAAGTAAGCGTGGAAAGGACGGGGGGGAGGGGGGGGGGGGGGGAGAGGGGAATGGATGGGAGGGAAGGGGAGGGGGTAGACAGGCAATAACCTGGCACACTAGTTCATGAAGCCTCGAAGACTGTCAGTTCACCTGTGTGTTCACCCTGTCCACGAGGCCTGAAAGAACTGTCAGTTCACCTGTGTGTTCACCCTGTCCACGAGGCCTGAAAGAACTGTCAGTTCACCTGTGTGTTCACCCTGTCCACGAGGCCTGAAAGAACTGTCAGTTCACACTGTGTGTTCACCCTGTCCACGAGGCCTGAAAGAACTGTCAGTTCACCTGTGTGTTCACCCTGTCCACGAGGCCTGAAAGAACTGTCAGTTCATCTGTGTGTTCACCCTGTCCACGAGGCCTGAAAGAACTGTCAGTTCACCTGTGTGTTCACCCCTGTCCACGAGGCCTGAAAGAACTGTCAGTTCACCTGTGTGTTCACCCTGTCCACGAGGCCTGAAAGAACTGTCAGTTCACCTGTGTGTTCATCCTGTCCACGAGGCCTCAAAGAACTGTCAGTTCACCTGTGTGTTTCATCCTGTCCACGAGGCGTCAAAGAACTGTCAGTTCACCTGTGCGCCGCCACAGACCCTGGACCCCTCATGTTGCCGCTGTCTGGGTGTTCATCACAGCTGGTGGGGGTGAGGGGGTGGGGGTGGGGGTGGGGGTGGGATGGAGGAGAGTGGGAAAAGCTTTGGGGGGCCCCCTTCTCTCCCAGGTGTCTTTAATAATGCATTCCACGTACATCCTAGGATCAATCCATTTTGTAACGTTCTAAACTCTCTTATGCCTCTCGCTCCTGATAAGCCGGTGCGTGCGTGAACGAATGAGCGACCGCCAAGTTGTGTGTCACTTGGATTGCACGCGCGCGCGCGTGTATGTATGTATGTATGTATGTATGTGTGTGTATGTCTGTCTGTCTATATCTATCTATCTATCTATCTATCTATCTATCTATCTATCTATCTATCTATCTATCTATATATATGTGTGTGTGTGTGTGTGTGTGTGTGTGTGTGTGTGTGTGTGTGTGTGTGTGTGTGTGTGTGTGTGTGTGTGTGAGTGTAAGAGAGAGAGAGAGAGAGAGAGAGAGAGAGCGAGAGAGAGAGAGAGAGAGAGAGAGAGAGAGAGAGAGAGAGAGAGAGAGAGAGCGTGTGCATGCGGGACGGGTGAAAGGGTGGGTAAGTGTTTGCGTGAATGAGTGCGCGTGGAGTGGAGTGGGGGAGGGGCCCTTCACACATATGCTAATAGTATATACTTAATTTTTTTCTCTTCAAGTTTAGTTTCTGTTCTCAAAGGCAGTCAGTCAGCTTTTGAGCATTTTGTGCATAGGTTTAAAGCCTTGCGCAGTGTCGTGGAGCGAATATCTTGCAAAAATAATCACCACTACCTCGTGTTGTACATGTTTTAATGTTCTATCCATCCGTGGCGTGCTTTGATGACCGTTTGCACCTGAAAGAGTTTCTCTCTGTGGAGATAATACATTCTCTCTCTCTCTCTCTCTCTCTGTCTCTCTGTCTCTCTCTCTCTCTCTCTCTGTCTGTCTCTCTCTCTCTGTCTGTCTCTCTCTCTCTCTCTCTCTTCTTAACTCTCATCTAATCCCAATGTTGACAAAATTCTGAACGTGTATACCCCATCCTCCCGTGCGCGTACACACACAACAGAGAGAAGAAATGAAAGGGAAGGGGTGGGAGAGGTGTGTGGGAGGATCTGCCTTATATCTCTATCTATCTACCTACCTACCTGGGTGGGGGGGTGGGGGGGTGGGTGGGGGGGGGAACGAACCAAAATCCCCGCTCCACTCCTCGCCCAACAACTAAAACGCCGCCAGACCTCGACTCGAACCCTCAACCTTCAAATCTGACAACCCAGTGGTTTCACCACTCGGGTCCCCCCCACACCCCCCGTTCCCCCTCCCTCCTCCCCCCCCCCCCCCCCCCCCCCCCCCCCCCCGTCGCCAGCAAATACCCGTCACGCAGTAGTACAGTGCACGGGTAAAGTACCCGCAGCATGTCGGGTGTGGCACAAGTCCCAGTATTAGACCAGCACCTCAGGGACACACCCTGAAGTGAAGGCGAGGGAGCGATTAAAGCGACTTTCGCCCTGATCCCGGCTCGTTACGAGTCCATTCCGTGCCGAGCCTGACTCGCTACCGCCCCGCCATTTGCATCCTAACGACCTCTGCGAGCTAAGTGGCCATGGCGCTGATTTCTTACCATTAATTACCAATTATTAGCTAATTATTTAGGTTGTTGTTGTTGTTGTTGTTGTTGTTGTTTTGTTGGTGAAAGACTGATGTCGAATTACAAAAAAGAAAAAAAAAAAAAAAAAAAAAAAAAAAAAACCCCGCATCGCCCTGATTCTGTGTTCGTTGAACTAACTGTTTCGTCTGTTTTCACTTTGAAGTCATTTGTGATATGAATGTTTTGAACATCGTTCTTGACTGGAATGCAGGCGACACTAGGGGGGGGGGGGGGGGGGGGGGGGGGGGGGGGGGGGGGGGGGGGGGGGGGGGGGGGGGGGGGGGGGGGGGGGGGGGGGGGGGGGGGGGGGGGGGATGGGGGGACCATATCATGGCTGTTATTATGCTAAAACGTCATTGTTTATCAAGAACACCATATTTTGGTTGTTATTACGCTAAAACGTCATTGTTTGTAAGCGGGCACCATATTGGGTTTTATAATGTGCTAAAACGCCATTGTTTATAAACAGCACCATATTGTGGTTGTTATTGTGCTAAATTTATTGTTTATAAACAGTGCCACGTTGTGATTACGTTAAAATGTCATTGTTTATAAACAGCACCATATTATGGTTGTTATTACACTAAGACGTCATTGTTTATAAACAGCATCATATCATGCTTGTTATTACGCTAATACGTAATTCTTTTAAAAAACAGCACCATATCAAGGTTGTTTTATTACGCTAAAACGTCATTGTTTAGCAACAGTACCATATTATTATGGTTGTTATTACGTTAAAACGTCATTGTTTTTAGCAACAGCACAATATTATATGGTTTGTTATTACGCTAAAACGTCATTGTTTATAAACAGCACCATATTATGGTTGTTATTACGCTAAAACGTCTTTGTTTATAAATGTTTATAAACAGCACCATATCACGGTTTGTGCATTAACGCTAAAATTACGTGGTTATTATCATGCTAAATGTTATTGTTTAAGAAAGAGCGCCATATTATGGTTGTTATTACGTTAAAACATCATCGTTTTAAAAAAAAAAAAAAAAAAAAGCAGCATATTATGGTTGTTATTCTGCTAAATGTCATTGTTTACAAACAGTACAATGTTATGGTTGTTATTACGCTAAAACGTTATTGTTTAAACAGTCTGTTTTGATCAAAAGCTGTAATCCGTTTGCAATATTCCTACACTTTCATGTCAAACTGCCATTGAAACCAATCTGTCCAAGCAGTTTTTAGTCTAGCACCGTAGTCATATGTTTGGCACCATTTTCATTAGTCTGTCTATAGATTAAGCTCATTGTGAATAGCTGGAATTCGTTTTTAAATGTCATCATAAGTGTTACTTTGTCAAAAGTCAAACTGAACATGCTTTGAAATAATCAGTCTTTTTTTTGTAGTTACTGTCATTTCATATTCTTTTCGTCATAATTCGTCATGATAAACCATTACTTATTACTTGACTTTATAAGAATTATTGTCATAGTCATTACACGTCATTCTAATCTTCGCACAGAAACAAATGAAAGAAAACAAACCCTGAAAAATAAACAGAAATTTAATGAGCCTAAGATTTTACGGAACAACCATCTTTTCATTGATTTGATTTTTGTTCTCTTCTTTCTTTCCTTCCTTCCCTGCCTTAAAAACAAAAAACTATCTTCATTCTTCCTTCTCTCATTTATTCCCATTCTTCATTTTAAAAAAAAATCTTTTTCTTTTCGGTTTGCTCAATTTTTTCTTTCCATCTCCCTCTTTTCCATTCTTTAATTTTTTTTTTTTTTTTTTTCGTTTCATTTTTCTCATGTCTGTTTTTCTCATGTCTTCTCTTTTTCGCTTTTTTCTTTCATCTTTTTCTTTTTTTTTTCTTTGTTTCTTTGTTTTCTTTCTTTCTTTCTGTCTTTTCTTCTTCTTTCTTTCCTTCTTTCTTTCTTTCCTTCTTTCTTTCCTTTCTTTCTTTCTTCTTCTTTCCTTCTTTCTTTCTTTCTTTCTTTCTTCTTCTTGTTTTTCTTTCTTTTCTTTCCTGTTGAGGAAATAACGATTTTCACCCGAGGCCCTCTGCCATGTCTGTTCTTATGTCTGTTCTTTTCTCTGTCCTCCTTTCTTTTTTCTTTCACTCTTTCTTTCCTTCCTTCTTTCTTCAATTCTCTTTTTGTTTTTACCACAGACTGGGCCTATTGAAGGAATAACGATTTTCTCAGAGGCCCTCTGCCACGTCTTTTTTCTCATGTCTGTTTTTTTCTCTTCCTCTTTTTTCTTTCCTTCCTCTCTTTTCTTTCTGTCTTTCTTTCTGTGTTTCTTTCTGTCTGTCTGTCTGTCTGTCTGTCTGTCTGTCTGTCTGTCTCTCTTCTCTCTCTCTCTTTTTTTTCTTTTTTTTTTTAATCACAGACTGGCCTGTTGAGGAAATAACGATTTTCTCCGAGGCCCTCTGCCATGTCTGTTTCTTATGTCTGTTATTCTCTGGTCCTCTCTTTATTTCTTTCACTCTTTCTTCCTTCCGTCCTTCTTTCTTTCAAATTCTCTTTTTGTTTTTTACCACAGACCGGGCCTGTTGAAGGAATAACGATTTTCTCAGAGGCCCTCTGCCTCGCCTTTTTCTCATGTCTGTTTTTCTCTGGTCTTCTCTTTTTCTTTTTTTCTTTTTCCTCTTTCACTCTTTCTTTCTTTCCCTCCTTTCTTTTTCTTTCTTTCTTTCTTTTCCTTCTCTTTCAGTCTCTCTTTGTTTTTTACCACAGACTGGGCCTGTTGAGGAAATCATGATTTTCTCAGAGGCAACCTGCCATATCTGTTTTTCTTATGTCTGTTTTTTCTCTGGTCCCCGCTCTCTCTCTCTCTCTCTCTCTCTCCCTCTCTCTCTTCCTCTCTCTCTCTCCTCTCTCTCTCCTCTCCCTCTCTCTCCCTCTCTCTCTCCTCTCTTCTCTCTCTCTTCTTTCATCCTTTCTTTCTTTCTCTCTTTTCGTTTTTCACCCCAGACGGCGCCTTGAGGGAATAACTGATTTTCTCAGAGGCGTTCTCTCGTTCGAACAATGACTACAACAACAAGAGCAGCAGCAGCAGCAGCAAGCAGCAGCAGCACCACATTAACAACAACAGCTACATCAGCAACAACAAACAGCAACAGCAGGCAAAGGAGAACATCACTCTGGGCTGTGTGTTACATTAAGCTGATGAGGAGGGGGCCCAGGTGGCATGTCGGACTCATTATGCATGGTCACTATGGTGATAAGGGACACCACGGAACACTGGACCCCTCTGTGTCACTTTCTGGCTACAGGTGTTGTGTGTGTGTGTGTGTGTGTGTGTGTGTGTGTTGTGTGTGTGTGTTTGTGTTTGTATGTTGTGGTGGAGTGTGTGTGTGTGTGTGTGTGCTGTGTGTGTGTTTGTGTGTGTGTGTGTGTGTGTGTGTGTGTGTGTGTTATTTGTATGTGTGTGGTGGCGTGTGTGTGTGTTGTGTGTGTGTGTGTGGTTTGTTGTTTGTGTGTGTAATTCTGTGTGTGTGTCTGTGTGTGTGGGTCTCACTGTCTCTGGTCTCTTCTCCTTCTCGTGGT
>JADBJO010005046.1:152500-165000 GCA_016801955.1 Conus betulinus | reverse complement strand
AAGAAGAGAAGGTAGGAAGAAATAGAAGTAGACAGGAGGAAGTAGGAGGAAGCAGGAAGAGGTGGGAAAAAGGTACAGTGAAGTAGTGAAAAGCTGAGGAGAAGGCTGGGAGAGGTGACAAATAGTCGGAGAAAGGAAGAATCATTTGTAAAAATCGAAGAGGAGAAGGTAGAAAAAGATGAGAAGAATCGAAAGCGACTCAAAAGAAACTTTGTAGGAACAGGAGAACGCAAGTGATGGTAAAAAATGTGGGAAAAAGTTAAAAAAAAAAAAAAACAAAACAAACACAGAGAATTTTTTTTTTCTCTCTCTCAAAAAGGCAGAAGAAAGAAATGAGAAAAAAAATGAAACAGTTTGGAAAAAAGTTGGAAAAAGAAGAAAATGTAGAAAGAAGTGGAGCTAAGTAGGGAGAGGGAAAAAAGTAGAGAAGGTTGCGAGAAGTGGGAAATAATAGAAACAGTAGGAGGAAGCGAGAAGAGGTAACGCAACGCAGACTGGGAAAATTGGAAACGGGTAGGAAAAAGAAGGTAGGAAATGTGGACAAAAAGGAAAAAAAAAAAAAAAAAGAGAGCAAGTGGGAAGAAGTGAGAAAAAGTAGATGGGAAGAAGAAGGAACAGACAGAAAAGATAGGAAGAAGTGGGGGGGGAAAATCAGAAAAAGGTGGTAAGAGGTGGGAAGACATGTGGGAAGAAGAGAAAAAGAAGAAGAAATGTGGGTAGACGTGAGAAAAGGTAGGTAGAAAAGGAGGGGAAGAAGAAAAAAGAAGGAGGAGGAAGGAAGACGTAGGGAAAGGTAGAACAGGTAGAAAGAAGTGTGTGGAAAAAGGTAGAAATGTGAGGAAGACGCTTGGAAAGACAGGATAGGTAAGAAGTGGGGAAAGGTAGAAAAGGTCGGAAGATAGAAGGGGAAAAACAAAAAAGGTAGGAAGGTAGGAAGAAGGAAAAGGTAGGAAGGAATGGGTGAAAGACGGAAAAGGTGAGAAGAAGGAAAAGCTAGGAAGAAGAAAAAAGGTAGGAAGGAATGGGGGAAAGACGGAAAAGGTGAGAAGAAGGAAAAGGTAGGAAGAAGGAAAAGGTAGGAAGAAGGAAGAGGTCGGAGGAAGGAAAAGGTAGGAAGAAAAATGGGGGAAAGACGGAAAAGGTAGGAAGAAGGAAAAGGTCGGAAGAAGGAAAAGGTAGGAAGGAGGAAGAGGTCGGAAGAAATGCGGGAAAGATAGAAGAGGTAGGAAGAAGGAAAAGGTAGGAAGAAGGAAGGAAGAGGTCGGAGGAAGGAAAAGGTAGGAAGAAATGGGGGAAAGATAGAAAAGGTAGGAAGAAGGAAAAGGTAGGAAAAGGTCGAAATGCGGGAAAGATAGAAAAGGGTAGGAAGAAGGAAAAAGTAGGAAGGAAGAAGGAAGAGGTCGGAGGAAGGAAAAGGTCGGATGAAGGAAAAGGTAGGAAGAAATGCGGGAAAGATAGAAAAGGCAGGAAGAAGGAAAAAGGTAGGAAGAAGGAAGAGGTCGGAGGAAGGAAAAGGTCGGAGGAAGGAAAAGGTAGGAAGAAATGGGGGAAAAGAGATAGAAAAGGTAGGAAGAAGAAAAAGGTAGGAAGAAGGAAGAGGTCGGAGGAAGGAAAAAAGTCGGAGGAAGGAAAAGGTAGGAAGAAATGGGGGAAGATAGAAAAAGGTAGGAAGAAGGAAAAGGTAGGAAGAAGGAAGAGGTCGGAGGAAGAAAGGAAGGTCGGAGGAAGGAAAAGGTAGGAAGAAATGGGGGGGAAGATAGAAAAGGTAGGAAGAAGGAAAAGGTAGGAAGAAGGAAAAGGTCGGAGGAAGGAAAAGGTAGGAAGAAATGGGGGAAAGATAGAAAAGGTAGGAAGAAGGAAAAGGTAGGAAGAAGGAAGAGGTCGGAGGAAGGAAAAGGTCGGAGGAAGGAAAAGGTAGGAAGAAATGGGGAAAGATAGAAAAGGTAGGAAGAAGGAAAAGGTAGGAAGAAGGAAGAGGTCGGAGGAAGGAAAAGGTCGGAGGAAGGAAAAGGTAGGAAAGAAATGGGGAAAAGATAGAAAAATGGTAGGAAGAAGGAAAAGGTAGAAGAAGTAAAAAGGTAGGAAGAAGAAAAGAGGAAAAGGAAAAGGTAGGAAGAACTAGCGCTGGTCTCACAGACCTCTGAAGAAAGCAACGTGAAGACGACAAAAGCCTGACTTGCAGACCAAAAGAATACGGAGGTCATCCTCAGCAGTTGGGTGTCGGTGGCCCAGACCCAAATGAATGACTCAACCTTGTCTGTGGGGTATTGACAAGCGAGCGAGGCGAAGCCCGCCCGCTCTGCGAACCCATCAAATTAATGGTAATACAATCAAAGGTGATATAGAGAGGAATCTATAAAAGACAGCCGGTCATAGGGAGGGAGTGGGGGAGGGTGAGAAGGAGAAAGGGAGCGGAGCGGGCGGGTGGGGGGAGGGGTCAGGTTTGTTCTGGAGGGCAAGGTGGTGGAGATTGCTGGAGTGGGACCCCCCGGTTAATCATGGAATGGTCTGATCCGATTTAGTCCTCGCTCAGTGGACGATCCGCGGATGGCTCCCCGTTGACCGTAGCCTCGCTATTCAGCGAGCTGTCCATTGCTTTTGTGGCCGGTGGGAGTTACAGGGTCGTGCTAACTAAATGCATTGGCTGAGGGATGAGGGGCCTTTTGGGGAGTCCAGCACCTAAAGCGAAGGGCTGAGTTTTATGCGGAGGCAAATATGTGCCAGGGAGGTCTGTGCGGAGGGTGTGGCGGATCGGGTGTGGAGCGCTTGTTTGATGGGGGCAATTAGAGAGGGTACGGAGCGTGGAGCTGGGAGGCTTTGAAGAGCGGCACAGACGTCATCCGCTGGGCGGATCTAACGGCCGTGTGCCACGGGTTCTTATCTATCGAGGCCGGGCTGCCTGGTCAGTCTGGGAGAGAGGGACCGCCGCCCTCCTTCCAACCCCGGCCGTAAACAGACGTCACTGCCATGAGTCAGTGAACACAAAGAGGCTTCAGGTTCTCTCTCTCTCTCTCTCTCTCTCTCTCTCTCTCTCTCTCTCTCTCTCTCTGTGTGTGTGTGTGTGTGTGTGTGTGTGTGTGTGTTGTGTGTTTTCTCTTCCAACACTGACATGGCCCCACTTGGTCGGCTGGGGTATACTCAATATGAATTGGAAAAACTTTTTTTCTGCTTGTGTGGTACAAACAGGTTTAGAGTCAACGTGATTTGGCAGACGGGGAAAAGCTTTTCCGGGATAGGAGGGAAAGGGACATATTTAACGCCAGAACGACAAGATGAGAGACATATATAACACGACGCTTGTATCACCAGAACGACAAGATGGGGACCCAGTTTAATGCTACATTGAAACAGCCAAAACGACAAGATGAGGGTCTATTTAACGCAACACTTAAGCCACAGAAACGAAAAGATGGGAACTTATTTAGCACCACACTTTTACCATTTGGAATACAGGATTAAGCTCAATATAATGACGACAGGATTAGGCTCAATATAATGACCGACAGGATTAGGCTCAATATAATGAACGACAGGATGAGGATCGATATAATGACCGACAGGATTAGGCTCAATATAATGAACGACAGGATGAGGATCGATATAATGACCGACAGGATTAAGCTAAGTATAATGACTGACAGGATTAGGCTCAATATAATGAGCGACAGGATGAGGATCAATATAATGAACGACAGGATGAGGATCGATATAATGAACGACAGGATGAGGATCGATATAATGTGTCGTTTATACCACCAGAACAAAATGGGGTCCTATTTAACGCCACACTTATACCACCAGAACAAGATGGTGACCTACGACACACACAATACCACCAGAACGACAAGATGTAACCTTCGACACACGCATACCACCACAACGACAAGTTGGGGACCTGTTTAACGCCACACTATGCCACCAGAACGACAAGATGGTGACCTACGACGACACACACAGTACAACCAGAACAAGATGTGACCTTCGAAACACGCATATCACCAGAACGACAAGTTGGGGACCTGTTTAACGCCGTACTTATGCCACCAGAACGACAAGATGGTGACCTACGTCCCACTGTAATACCAGAGCGACAAGATTGAGACCTATTTAAGGCCACACATATACCACCAGAACGACAAGTTTGGGGCCCTGTGCAACGCCACACAATAACCGCCAGAACGACATGACGAGGACCTAATAATGACGCCACACTTATATCATTAGGACAAGATGGCGACCAAATTAATGCCATGTTTATACCACGAGAACAAGATGGGGACCTATGTAACTTCACATCTGTTCTGCCAGGACAAGGTGAGGATCTACTTAACGTGGCGACATTTATACCACTAGAATACAAGAGAGTCATTTATATTAATGATGGGAATCTGAAGTCCCCCCCCCCCCCCCCCCCCTCCCCCCCCCTCCCCCCCGAATTACTTGCTCTGTCCATTTTCCTATTCTCTGATGGGTGTTTTGACCTGATAAAATGTTATTAGTTTCTGTTCTTGTTATTACGAGCAGCAAGACACCAATCTTTTGTTTCGAGAGCCAAAGGTATTGGGACTCCTGTGTCTGATGGTGACCTCAGTGCTGTACCACGAAGCCAACCAAGGCACTCCGAGCGTTTTGAGGACTGTCTTTTTGTTGTTTGATTAATTAATAAAAAAAACTAAAACAAACAAACAAAAAAGGAGGGGTTTGTGAAAAGAGAGTGTGGACAGTGAGGAGCAACACATATTGATCTCACGGATGCTAATTATCGACATAAGACGCGTTTCACTGGAACTGACAGCTGGAATAAAATGTGCCAGGCGAGACGTTGGTTAGACCTCTGTCGTATGATTTTTTTTTTCCAGAAGAACCATTGTCATTTCACAGAGGTGCAGACTGTTTGGAGCCACGAGTATTTGGAAACTGTTTCGTTGAGGTTATGTCATTCGAAGAAACGTCAACAGCAAAACGTCACAGGTTGAGTAGCTGCTCTGCACTTACGACCGCCATTCTGGGACAACAGCATTGGTTGTCAGGGAGATTCATCTGCCTCCTTTTCCATCGCTCTTTTCATGATTTGATTTGCTACTAACATGTATCCAAGCCTTAGCTATGACCGTAGTTTCGTCCTTTCGACCGGGCGATTCTGATCTCATTGTCGTTGCACTCTGGGAAGTGACCCGAGCTAAAGCGAAAGGTATGTTGAACTGCTCTAGGAACAGACTTTACCCACTAAAACCTTCAGCACACAGAAGACTTGACTAGACCTTCCAAACGTGAGTTGTCAGCTCGGTGGGGATTGATTTCAACCTTTATCCCACGGGGCGTAACTCACCTCCACCCCCTCCCTCCACCTCTCTCTCTCTCTCTCTCTCTCTCTCTCTCTCTCTCTCTTCGCCCTTCGCCTCTCCTATTTTTATCATCGGAAATTCTTTGCTCCTTGTGAACTGATGGGATTATTAAAGTACCATTTGTCCGCAGATAAGAGAAAGCAATGTATATTTCTAAAAATGGTCCGTGGGGTTGGTTGCGAAGACATGGGGAAACATAGAACCAGGGTAACCTGGACACAGACAAATACAGAGCCGACGGAAACATCTTGCCGACGGAAACATAGAGGCATAGACCTGACAGGGAAAAATCAATGGGGAACATGGGGATTGGGGAACATAGATATAGGGGAACATAGACTCGAGGAACATAATCCAGGGTAATATAGTGAGGGGGAAACATGAATCTAGGGGCATAGACTCGAGGGGGAAACACATAGATGACTTCTTGACTGAAAGTTTGGTAAGTTTCAAAATGGAGTGACTGAGGGCGGAAAAATGAAACAAAAAACTCTAGAAAGAGAGAGGGGGGTTAATTACCGTCAAGGACATAGACAAACAAAGCACAAGACAAGACACAATGCATTTAGACCTCTTGAGTCTTCTTCAGGCAAAACAAACAACAATATAGGACAGTAGAACGAAAACACGTGAAGTCACTTATCTTTTCATATTCGGCACCGGAACCAAAAATGGCCCTGGAGGTCGAAATGCATTGTATCTTGTCCCTGTACTTTGTTTGTCTATGTCCTCGGCGGTAACTAACCCCATCTCTTTCTAGATGAAGATTGGTAAATGACATGGAAATGACAATGAACCGTCGCTGGTCACCTGAGCGGAAGCTAATCAGTAGACGATCAGTTAGGCGGGGGCCGATGTATAATGCACGCGGACGGGCGAAAGAAGGGGTGGTAAGGGGTGGGCAAGGGTCAGGGTTAGGGAGTCGTCGGAATGCAGTCCACCACACGAGAATACAAACAAACCCAAACGCATGTGTACTTTACGACACAACAGCTCCACAGGCTTGGTCATGATTTGATCATGGGACGAACGAAGAAGCGAGTGTGAAGGCGGTAAATGATGCAAAATAAAGAAAAACCCAGTTGTTTGCAGGTCAAGTGATGCAAAGTAAGAAAGAAAAAAAAGAAATCCCGGTTGTTTGCCCACCAGTTTTCAATAATTATTATGACCACGTGCCATGTGGGAGAGAGAGAGAGAGAGAGAGAGAGAGAGAGAGAGAGAGAGAGAGAGAGAGGGTAAGGAAAAGGTGGGAAGGAGAGAAGGATGGATGATTGGGAACACAGGGGAAAAGGAAAAAAGGGGATGGAAGGTGCCAATGAATAAAGGCATATATAGTACTCAAAACAAAACGCAGGGTGCTCCGTGGACGCGTTTGCTGCAGAGGTTCACAAAGAAGGTAAAGAAAGAAAAAAAAAAAACAGTAGAGGATAACGGTGGACTCGGTTGCTGGAAGCAGACTGTAGCATACATTTCTCGCCGGGGAGTGGGCGGTGGAGACGGGCATATTAAGAGAAACCTGAGGAGGGTCATGTAACGTCCCCGATCGATGCCAACATCGTCGACAATCAACTTTCACACAACGTGGCATTCACTCGCGCACCGCGCGTGCCGTATTACACCCGCGGAAAGACGTTGTTTGTGTGTGGGTGGCTTGTAGGAAGGGGTGTGCGGGGTGGATTGGGGGAGGGAGGGGAGAGGGGAGGACGGGTGTGTGTGTGTGTGTGTGTGTGTGTGTGTGTGTGTGTGTGTGTGTGTGTGTGTGTGTTCAAATGTAGGATAAGTTACATTTGCTCGACTCTCTCTTGCTTGTGTAACGCTCTCTCTCTGTCTCTGTCTCTCTGTCTCTGTCTCTGCCTCTGTCTCTGTCTCTCTCTCTCTCTCTCTCTCTCTCTCTCTCTCTCTCTCTCTCTCTCTCTCTCGTTTTGCGTTCGTAACAGACCGCAGTTACGTTGTGTACCTCGAATTGCTATGACCGATTTATTCGCGGGTTTGGGCGCGCGTGCGCGCGCGTGCGTGTGTGTGTGTGTGTGTGTGTGTGTGTGTGTGTGTGCGTGCGTGCGTGCACGCAGGCGCGCGCGCGTCTCTGTCTGTCTGTCTGTCTGTCTCTCTCACTCTCTCTCTCTCTCTCTCTCTCTCTCTGTGTGTGTGTGTGTGTGTGTGTGTGTGTGTGTGTGTGTGTGTGTGTGTGTGTGTGTGTGTGTGTGTGTGTGTGTGTGTGCGTGTGTGTCTGTGTCTGTATGTCTATGTCTGTGTGTCCGTTGGTGTCTGTGTATGTGCTTGTGTGCATGCATGCGTATAATGTGTGTGTGTGTGTGTGGTGTGTGGTGTGTGTGTGTGTGTGTGTGTGTGTGTGTGTGTGTGTGCCCGCGCGCGCGCTCACATATACGCAATATATTTATCGACTGGACTTTAGACGTTCTTTTTAACTGTCCTTTTTAAGATCACTTATTTTCTATCATAGCTTTAAGAGTACATATCTTCACAAAAAACTCCATATTTTTTTTTAATCTTTCAAAAAAAAAAAAAAAAATGACAGGAATTAAATAAACATCTTGGGCCTTCAGACAGAAGACAGTTACAGCGTTCGCCTGCGAAGCAGTGAATTCGAGTCAGTTTTGGAGTCGGATATTTATGGTTCGAATCTCCCCTTTCTCTCCTCTCATCAGTAAATAGGTACCTGACTCAGTTCAGGATTTGTGTGAAGGCGGCCGAAGGAAAGAGTTAGTCTCCCGCCTTCCATGATGTTATATGCCCTACACACTGTGAACCTTCAACCGCTGTGTGACCCACATCTTTACATTCAGTGGGCATATGACAGCACTGGCTAGCTGTGATCAAACTGGCTGACGGCGCCTGTGTTCAGGGCGTGATTAATGTTCCCGTCCAAAGTACTCGTGAGGCTTCCGTCCCAGGAACTGCCAAAGCTTCTGTTCCAGAGGCTGCCAAGGCTGCAGTCTGGCACTACTACGAAGGCTCCTCTGTCTAAGGCACCACTGACACTCCTGTCTCTGGCACTACCAAGGCTACTGTGTAAGGCACACTGTCAAGGCTCCTGTCTTAGGGACTACCAAGGCTCCTGTCTCAGGGACTACCAAGGCTCCTGTCTCAGGGACTACCAAGGCTCCTGTCTAAGGCACTACCAAGGCTCCTGTCTAAGGCACAACCAAGGATCCTGTCTCAGGGACTACCAAGGCTCCTGTCTAAGGCACTACCAAGGATCCTGTCTAAGGCACTACCAAGGCTCCTGTCTTAGGGACTACCAAGGCTACTGTCTAAGGGACTGGACTACCAAGGCTCCTGTCTAAGGCACTACCAAAGCTCCTGTCTAAGGCACTACCAAGGCTCCTGTCTCAGGCACTACCGAGGCTCCTGTCTTAGGCACTACCGAGGCTCCTGTCTAAGGCACTACCGAGGCTCCTGTCTTAGGCACTACCAAGGCTCCTGTCTTAGGCACTACCGAGGCTCCTGTCTTAGGCACTACCGAGGCTCCTGTCTTAGGCACTACCGAGGCTCCTGTCTAAGGCACTACCGAGGCTCCTGTCTTAGGCACTACCGAGGCTCCTGTCTTAGGCACTACCGAGGCTCCTGTCTTGGGCACTACCGAGGCTCCTGTCTTGGGCACTACCGAGGCTCCTGTCTTGGACACTACCAAAGCTCTTGTCTTAGGCACTACCAAGACTTCTGTCCCTGGTACCAGCCAGGCAACTGTCCCAGGCTGCACAGAGGGTCCTGTGCCAGGCACCACCAAGGCTCCTCAGCTAGAGCTTACTAAAGCTCCTGCCTTGGGCGCTGTCATGAGTCCTGTCTTGATACTGATAAGGTGACAGTCTCAGGCTGTACGCAAGATCCTGTTCTGGGTTTCATCAAGGATAATGCTAAAGGCACTACCCAGACTTCCTGTCTCTCAGGCTGTACCGAGATTCCTGCCCCAGGAAGGTCCTCGTGCAGAAACTGACAAGATTCCTGTCCTGACACTGTCAAGGAAAAAAAAATTCTCTGGTCACTAGCAAGACCCCTGTCCCAGGCTCTTTCAAGGATTCTGTCCTGGGCACCTTCAGTCATCACTTACAATGCTGTGGGTACTCTTCAGGCTCCTGTCCCGGGCACCACCTCCGTAGCTGTGCCCGAATGACGTCAGCAGCGATGGCAGATTACGGGCTCAGGAGCCCGGCTAATCAATTGGCGGTGAAGTGAGTGGTATCAGCAAATCTGGACCAGGCATGTCAAACAGATGCCAACTCTGACATCACCGTCGCCATGGGAGAAGTTGGAGAGGGGAGGGAGGAGGCAGAGGACACGGTGGAGGAGAGTTTTAAGGAGAACGGACAGGAGGCGGGTGTATTAAGATGGGGGGGGGGGGGGGGGGGGGGGGGGGGGAGGTAGGGTTGGGAGAAGTGGGTAGGGGCAGGAGGGGGGTATGATAGCTGAAGCCGTTCGCTTTTACCGCTGATTTCGTTGTGTCTGTTGTTTGCGGCGGCGGCGAACAGTGACGGTCGTTGAGAGCCTTCGGATTATGGAGATAGGCTCTGGGGGTCGGTGTGCAGACAAAACTTGAATCCGGCAAGGTGAGTGGTACTGCGATTTAAATCAAATGCCCGTCGTTTGGCGACAAATCGTTAGTTTATGAAAGGGAAATGAGATAGGTTTGGGATTGCGACTGTTGTGGTGGATATGCCGCACGAGATAACTTCTGCCTTGCGACTGTTCTGATGGGTATTCGTAATAGCGTGTGGATTGCGAATGTGCTGATGAGTATACGATCATCTGTAAAAGACAGGTTGTTCATCTGTTGATGAGAGTCAGAGAAGGGATAAAACGTAACTGACTCATTCTCAGCAGTAAAAACAAAAGTCTAAGTCGTTGTCGAATCTGTCTTCAAACGAAACTGGTAAACGAATCACGCAACCGTGTGATGAACCCGTGCTGGTTACATACTTCTCCATGTTTGCTAAGACTACAACACACACGCACACACACGCGCACACACACACACACACACACACACACACACACACACACACACACACACACACACACACACACACACACACACACACACGCACGCACGCACGCACGGCCGCACGCAGGCACGCACGCGCACGCACGCACGCGCGCGCACACACACACACACACACACACACACAGAGAGAGAGAGAGAGAGAGAGAGAGAGAGAGAGAGAGGAGCGGGGGAGAGAGAGAGAGAGAGAGAGAGAGAGCAACCGCTGAGGGGTACACGTTTAGCAACTCAGAACTGGTGGGGTTTTTACACATGGGGGAAATTCAGCTGTCACCAATCTGTCTGTCTGTCTGTCTCTCACGCACGCATGCACATACGCACACACGCGCGCGCACACACACGCACGCACACATGTATTATGACTGCAATGTTTTAGTATCAAATACGCACATTAACATTAAAATGAAATAAACAAATTACCCCTCTTTCTAGGGGACACACGCACGCACACACACACACACACACACACACACACACACACACACACACACACACACACACACACACACACACACACACACACACACACACATTGCACGCACTCATACTACTTTCATCATACACTCTATCGCTACAAACCGTCTGAAATCACTTTATGTGGGAGGACGTTAAACGGAAGAAGAAGAAGAAGAAGAAGAAGAAGAGAAGAAGAACAACAACAACAACAACAACAACAACAACAACGCACACGCACACACACACACACACACACGCACGCACGCACGCACGCGCACACACACACACACACACACACACACACACACACACACACTGAAATGAACATCCACTGATCCTGCACTTCTAGTTCTTGTTTTCTTCTCGTTGTTGTTTTCTTTTGTGTCCTGTTACATGGAATTGTCATTTCAAACTAAAGTCCTTCATCCACTTGAAATGAACATACAATTAATTCCGTTGTCCACCATAACTATGGATGAAGCGTACGTCAGAAGAAATGATCAGTCCCCAACGAGTGCATCATAAATTTGTCAGCTTAACGATCAAGTTTAGCAGTTAGAGAAGAAAGAAAAAAAAGCACCCCCTCTTGCATTTACCCCCGGACTAGATATAACACTCGACGAAATACAGTACGCACTCGGCAGAAGTCCGCTCGGCGAAAATCCACTTGGCGAAAGTGGACACCCTTTGTTTTATGTTTTGTTGTTGTTTTACCTTTCTTGATCACGTTTGACTACAGTTTGTCTTCACTGCTGGGTCTGGCGCATTATGGATTCTGTTGTATTGTGCTGTTAGTTCGCTTTTCTGTGACAAGCAACGACACAAATGGCAGCAATGACAGCGCTAATGGCGCTCTAAAGTTTGTTTTCTCTCTTTGTGTCACCATGCTGACGGGCATCTTCGTTGTTACGATGATGTCATAGTCTCCTGGTGTCACAGTCTTCTTGTATCTCTTGGTGTCACAGTCCTGTTACATCCCGTTCGAGTCACGCTACCGTTGTATCTCTTGGGGTCACAATATTGATGTATATCTTAGTGTTACAGTGCTGTTGTATTTTTTTGTGTAACGATATAGTTATGTCTTTTGATGTTAAGTGCTATTGTGTCTTTGGTGTCACGTTACGGACAAGTGTAGGCGCCAAGGATGGTGGGCTGATGAACATGGGCAAGGGGAGGTGAGTGGGGGGGGGGGGGGGGGGGGGGGTGGGGGGGGGGGGGCAGTTATGTGACATCCCGCGTATGTGGGATCAGAACAGGCGCCACTGAAACACCACCGAAGTGACTCGGCGGCAGTGCAGTGTCTCCTCCGGTGGGTTGCCTCTTGAAGACTTATCATTGACTGCTCCCTGTGGATTGCCGGTGCCGGGCTGTGGCGGGAGGGGCAGGGTTGTGTGGCTGTGAACAAGGAATAGCAGGAGGAATAAGCGGCGTGGGATGGCATGCCACTGAGGTGTGGTGGCACAGAAGTTAGGACAGCGAAAAAAAAAAAAAAACTGACATCCTGTGACCTTACCCACTGTCTGTCACTTCGGCACAAGTCGTTGCTGACGTCACGGCATAACACTCTAATCATACCTCCTTTGCCAGCCGGCGAAGCCACGCGGAGCAGGAAATTAATTTCGGCTTCTCTGTGTGTGTGTTCATTCGGGCATCTGCTTGTCCGTCTGCCTGCCCGTCTGCAA
>JADBJO010005046.1:125000-145000 GCA_016801955.1 Conus betulinus | reverse complement strand
TCAAGAGGATATCATTGGAATTTGAGAGAGAGAGAGAGAGAGAGAGAGAGAGAGAGAGAGAGAGAGAGAGAGAGAGAGAGAGAGAGACAGAGACAGACAGAGAGAAAGTGGGGGAAGGGAAAAGGGGAGAGCGGAGATGAGATGGATGAGACAAAAAAAAAAAAGGACTCTCTGACTCCCGTCTATCCTCGTCACACACCAGCAGGTGTGTTCACGGCCTCAATGTTGTTTGCGCACGTTGCAGATCCCGCCAGCCAGTACTTCAGCAGCACCTCTCGGATCTTGGCCTCCCCGGGGGGTAGGGAGCATCTCACGGCCCCTCACCCAGCGTCTGCAGTCCGCCTCCGCCTTCACCACCATCTCCGGTCCCCGCTCCGAACACACCCAGCCCACCCGTCACACCACCTCGCCCACCGGAGACCCGGACAAGGGGCTACTGAAGGTAAGAACGTACACTGGATTCTTTTGCCCAGCACGCAAAAAAAAGTACATGACCAGACAGTCTGTATACTTTGATAATGTTTTACAAAGTCTGAAAAAAGGCAGTCCACACTCGGCGAGTGAACAGCTCCAGGCTGCAGCAAAGGGTGAGATGGCAGCCTGAGGTGTAGGAGTCGTCGAGAAAAACAGGCTGAAAGAGGGAGTGGGCACAGACTCCCCTCCTCACCGTTTTGAATGTCACCGTCAAGGTAACTACAATGTGTCCTCGGGAATGATTAAGTTTTAATCGTCTTCTTTGCTCCTTCACTCGTACAACCCCACGCCGGGCATTCCGGCTCCCTGTCCATAGTTATATCCTGGCTTGTCCTGTCGCAGCCACGGCACCGGCAGTCCACAGAGAGAGTCACTGTCAAGTTGTCTTGATGTCACTCAGCAGGGGAGACACTGCTGCTGGGTGGCTTTGGTGGCGTTCAGTTCATACGTAGAACACCGCATAGCAAGCCCCCGGTTAACACTTGACTGTTTACTCGCAGAGAGCCAGCATGGGTGAGCGTTCCCTCCGGAGGGCGCCACCATGTCCGTCCAACGATAGTCCCCATGAACTCTCAGATACCTCGAACTCACCAAGGACACAGACGTGGAGAGGAAATCGAAACTAGGGTCATCATGGGAGCTTGGCAGGCAAGGCTACAAAATGTGACTTTTTTTTTTAATTTACGCTGATGGATTAGGATGAGGACGATGAAGATGGAATTCCATTTCGGTCTGAGACTGCATGACAGGACTGTGCTGCACACTTACTTAATATATCCCGACCTCGACCAGGCCCGAGAAGTATAGACAGCCATAGTGTTGTCAGGAAATTTGAGCAACGCACACCCAGAAACTCAGCCGTCAAGTTGAATCTCGACTGTGTGGATCCAGTCTTTCCAGCCGAGCCCTTAGCAAACTGAACTCTGGTCAGGAGCCGGTCAAGGGCAGAGAAAATTCCGCAGATGTAAACAGCTCTGAGGGAATCAGTCCTACAACCTCCACACCGGGAATCGCGACACAAATCACTGCAGCACGGCGGCTGATACACGATGGTTTCTCTCTCTCCGAAAAGTGGGTTTAACGCACGTGCAAAAATTTTGATGCATACGTCCGCAAACGAGCCCTCAGTTTTAAGCCTCTTCAGATGAACTAGAAGGGCACTGGAGTCTACACAGATGTTTACTCCCGAAGGAAATTTTTTCCCACTGTGGTATGTGGAGTGGGAATCGAATCCCGGACCCTGGAACGAGAGTCTGATGCCTCACCCACTGCGTCAGCCAGGCCCTGTCTGCCGTTCAAGTTTCTGACCAATAGATCGTGGTAGCACCTGAAAGAACCAGATGCCTCGATTAGGGGGGTGCATCGGAGAGCGGTGTCCTCTGTAGGCTGTAATGGCATCGTGGCTGTGGGGCTTCTCGTGTCCTGCAACGAGTCAGGGACCTGTAGAACGAGTGAGCCACTACCAGAGCGTGAGCACGAGCCACCTTGTAGCCCTGAAGACAACTACCTGCTGATAGGAGTCCTCCCAATGACAGGGTGCTCGGTGCATTCTCCTGCCAGCCGACCAGACAACAAAACGTTCTCCATCACACCCAGACATTTTGTATCAAACGCCAAACCACTGAAATCAGCAAGAACATATCCACTTGTAAGAGAACATACAGACTATGCATGGTGTGTTAGAGACTGGCTGGAAAACAACAACAACAAAAAAAAGCTAGTATTGGAAATTGTTTTTTTTTTCCCGCTTTTTGTTTCTTAGGCAGATGAAGAGGACAGTGTGAAGCACCAAAATATGAAGAGATGGATTTCGGCATTAGACGCAAAAAAGGTCACCACCTTTTGGTGCCCCATTGATCCCATAACTGATGCTACAAAAAGAAAGAAACAAACAAACAACCATTCTCAAGACCGACTCGATTGCACTGCAGAACAGTTCACGAATAGATAGATACAGCTCCTTCCTTTTGAATATGCATACTCGATGGCTGTGAAACGAAGTCATCTTGGACATAGACGTGGATTGGAGATGAAAAAAAAAATATGAGGTCGACACGACATCAAACTATGGAGAGCCACAGACTTTGACTTCTGTGAATATCGATGACTGGTGAGGATGAGGGTGATGAAGATGACATCCTAGACTTCCAACCAGCTCTGACACTAGACGATAGGGCTGTTGACTACACTTTCTTTCAGAGTCTGTCCTGGCATCAGCTAGGCACCAGGAGTATATAGCGTACACCAGCAGTGTTCAGCAACAAAATGGTACGTGGTCATTCCTTTTTTGGTGCTGGGTATATCCGTCAGTGATGTTCTCTTGCTTGCGTTTGTTGTGTGGAGTCCCACTGTCAATATATTGTGCATATATCTATGGCTTTCAACTACTGCTCTGTTAAAATGGATTTCTCTAATGTAACGAGAGAGAGAGAGAGAGAGAGAGAGAGAGAGAGAGAGAGAGAGAGAGAGGCGAGAGAGAGAGAGAGAGAGAGAGAGAGAGAGAGAGAGAGAGGAGAAGGGGGAGGGGTAGAATGGGAAGGGAGGGGTGTTATCTGTGTCCCGCATCTTGACTTTCTCTTTAGAAACAAAAATCGCCGCCAACGGAGACAGAGAGGATAACATGGTTTGAAACTGTGAGATAGGGGAAAGTGCGGTTAATGATTTCATTTGCTCCAACAAACGATCAGGCAGACGACGCTATCGTTTATGGTGTTTGGGGGAACACTAACGGCTGCACATTTGTAGGAAAGATGTGCTCTTTGACCTCTGGCCCTTGAGATCAGCATTGGTCTTGTTTACATGGAAAAGGTAGCAGATTTTAGACTTCAAATAAAACATGAATCAAAGACAGAAACTGGGTTCTTTAAACTTAGTCTTAATTCTTCGTTGTTATTGTTTCATTCTCTCTCTCTTTCTCTCTCTTTCTCTCTCTGAGACCGTCCGTACTATATACATGAGAGGGGGGCGGGGGGGGGGGGGGGGGGGGGGGAGGAGGAGGAGGCTATTCCGTTCGCCAAAATCTGTCTCGATTGTTACTCAACAAGTCATCTCCCCTGTGGCAATTTTTGTTCACTTTCTTGAAACTATGCAACAAGTCTATTCTAAGAAACGAACCCCTGCCACCACCAGCGCCATATTCTCACCCGCCGCCTTTTTTGTTGTTGTTTGTTTGTTTTTTTAGATCCCGATTCAGATGTACTGACGTCAGTTCTTTGCTGTGATTGGTCAACCGGTAACTTGACTTGTTTTTTCCAGTGTCAGTCTTGGCAATTGCAGTTCCCCTTTTTTAAACTTACCTGCAGCCCTGAGGTGGCCGCAGCAGACGACGGTCTTGTTCAACAAACCGCAATGAAGCTTAGAGATTTTAACAAATCAGCTAGCCCCCCACCCCCCACCCCCACCCCCCACCACCTTCCCACACTTATTTATTTTTGGGTGGTGGTGGTAGTGGTGGTGGTGGTGGTGGTGGTGGTGGTTCCCCAGCGCCAGTTTCTCTTCTTTTCTTTTTCTTTACTTTCCTTTTTCCCTTGTATTTTTTTTTTTCCTTTTAAGTGGGGCCTCCAACCTTCAGTTCTTTCCCTTTTTTTTCTCATTCACCTACGCTCACCATGTATAGTTTTACACCGAACACACATGCACCGCCCGCCCGTCCTTGGAGAGAGAGAGAGAGAGAGAGAGAGAGAGAGAGAGAGAGAGAGAGAGAGAGAGAGAGAGAGAGAGAGAGAGAGAGGACGACGACGACGACGACGACGACGACGACGTTTAAACAATGCCAGTCTCTGTTCAGGCTTCTTTGCGTTTAAAATCCAGTTCATCATCAATAGAGTGACGATAACCTTTTAGGACTACAGGTAGAAAAAGAAATGTTTAATAATTACTTTCAACCACTATTTTGTTCCCCTCCACTCTCGCTCCTCCTCCTCCCCGCTCCCTGGGTGAGGGGGGGGGGGGGGGGAGAATCTCAGGTATAACCCCCAGATTCTCTTTGGACGCCCCTCCTGTAATTGATCCGGTCCAGGAACGACGGACAAAACTGAGAGAGAGAGAGAGAGAGAGAGAGAGAGAGAGAGAGAGAGAGAGAGAGAGAGCATGTGTGCGCATGCGCGCGCGCGTGCTTGCGTGTGTCTGTGTGGGAAGGATGAATGGGTTGTGGATGTGGGTGGGGGTTCGGAGAGAAAATGGTCACGGAGAGAAAATGGTATATCTAATCAAGAAGATAAGTCAATCAATCAAGTCAGGTCAAGTTGTTTACAACCCAGTCGACATACAGAGGCCGCATAAGAGCTGCAAGCAAATTAAAAAACGGAAATAGGTACACAGTGAAGATAGCATGCCTAATAAGACTGAAAACGCAAATGAAGTCATTAGTTTAGATGAAGATTGATTTAATTACGTCGCTAATCACGTTCATGTCAAATCAAACGAAAGATCTTTATATACCCCCGGCCCCTCCCCTCCCCCTTAAAATAGGGAGGTAAATATACAGAAAAATGACATCGCGCGTGGTGGAGGATCACGAAGCAAGGCCTTCAGAAAAGATTGTCGGAATAACTTCATCAGCAAAGTAAGCTTATACAATCAATATTACGCACAGAGAGAGAGAGAGAGAGAGAGAGAGAGAGAGAGAGAGAGAGAGAGACAGACAGACAGACAGACAGACAGACAGACAGACAGGCAGGCAGCAGGCAGGCAGGCAGGCAGACAGACAGACAGACAGACAGACACAGAGAATCTTTATTTGCAAAGGAGAATACGCGTAAGAGATAAGCAAAAAAAATGCTGCTTTTGGCATCCCTCTTTTCCCCCTCGAGGACTAAGGAAACTTCTACACGAACACTTTTACTGTGATAATAATAATATATGGTCATAATAGATTATATAAATCGATTATAACGAGAGAGAGAGAGAGAGAGAGAGAGAGAGAGAGAGAGAGAGAGAGAGAGCAAGTGAGGGGTGGTGGTGGTAGTTAAGGAGATAATTGTGGCTGCGCGACAGCAGACGTTTTAGTCCTATGTACAGGCAACTCCTGTCATCCAGCAACGCGGCCGTCACTCTTTCCTACACTGCACCCAGCTGCAGCGCTGTGCTTCGGACCGACGTGCGTGCCACAGTAGATTTCTTGTCATCTCTCGTCTTTTGGGGGAGTAAGGGGTGGGGTGGAACGCACGGGGGAGGGAGGATCTGGAGGATGGGTAGCAGGCTTGGGTTGGTAGTGTGTGTGGGGGGGGGGGGGGGGGGGGGGAGGGTTATGGGTGGGGATGAGATGTTGGGTGCTTCGGCGTGACCCAGGTCTTCATTCAAAGAAGCATTCCGTGTTTTGTTCTCGTGCGTCTCCTGTGAGGTGGGGTGAACCGTTATTCACGACCAGGACTGACTTTGACGTGACGTCTTTTTTTTTTCTGTGGTAACACCTCTCTGTTACCCTCACTCCCTCCATTTCCACGACTTGCTTTCATTGCACTCTATAACCCCCCCCCTCCTCCACCCCCCCCCCCCCCCCAACCGGCTATGTCACCACTCGGTTAATTTCACTCCTCCGTTTCCTCAGACCCCTCATTCAGAACGGCGACTCCATTTCCATTCTGATGAATCCCCTTTGTCACCTTACTCCTCTTTTCCATGATTATGTCTCCCCTTTGTTGTGGTGATTCTCTCTGTTATCTTCACTCCCTCCATAACTCCCCTGTGTTGTGGTGATTCCCTCTGTTATCTTCACCCCCTCCATAACTCCCCTGTGTTGTGGTGATTCCCCTCTGTTATCTTCAATCCCACCATTACCCTCCGTGGGGGTGATTCCCCTCTGTTATCTTCACTCCCTCCATTACCCACCTTTGTTGTGGTGATTCCCTCTGTTACCCTCATTCCTCCATGATTGCCCTTCGTTGGGGCGATTTTCCTCTGCTACCCTAGGCCCTCACTCCCTCTGTGACTCCTCTTCACATACGGACCAGTGAGGAGCACAGAAAAAAAAAAGAGGCACAGAGAAGAATTACAGACACAGGAAAATACCACAGGTGACTCCCCTTCCGTGACTCCCTCCAACCACCGTGACTCCCTTCAATCACACCGTGACCCCCCTCCTTCACCGTGACTCCCCTTCCATCACCGTCCTTCCATCACCGTACTCCCTCCCAACCACCGTGACTCCCCTTCAATCACCGTGACTCCCCTTCCGTGACTCCCTCCCCAACCACCGTGACTCCCCTTCAATCACCGTGACCCCCCTTCTTCACCCGTGACTCCCCTTCCATCACCGTCCTTCCATCACCGTACTCCCTCCCACCACCGTGACTCCCCTTCCATCACCGTGACTCCCCTTCCATCACCGTGACTCCCCTTCCACCACCGTGACTCCCCTTCCATCACCGTGACTCCCCTTCCATCACCGTGACTCCCCTTCCATCACCGTGACTCCCTCCCCACCACCATGACTCCCCTTCCATCACCGTCCTTCCATCACCGTGACTCCCCTTCCATCACTGTGACTCCCTCCCTTCCACCATGACTCCCCTTCCATCACCGTGACTTCCCTTCCATTACCGTCCTCCCATCACCGTGACTCCCTCACCACCACCATGACTCCCCTTCCACCACCATGACTCCCTTCCCATCACCGTGACTCCCCTTCCATCACCGTGACTTCCCTTCCATTACCGTCCTTCCATCACCGTGACTCCCTCACCACCACCATGACTCCCCTTCCATCACCGTGACTCCCCTTCCATCACCGTCCTTCCATCACCGAGGCTCCCCTACCATCACCATCCTTCCCATCACCCCTTCCATCACCGTGACTCCCCTTCCATCACCGTCCTTCCATCATCGTGACTCCCCTTCCATCACCGTCCTTCCATCACCGTGACTCCCTTCCATCACCGTCCTTCCGTCACCGTGACTCCCTCACCACCACCATGACTCCCCTTCCATCGCCGTGACTCCCTCCCCCACCACCGTGACTCCCTTTCCACCACCGTGACTCCCCTTCCATTATTATGACTCCCTTCCACCACCGTGACTTCCCTTCCACCACCGTGACTCCCCTTCCATCACCCCTTCCATCATTGTGACTCCCTTTCCATCATCGTGATTCCCCTTCCATCATTGTAACTCCCCTTCCATCACCGTGACTGCCCTTCCATCATTGTGACTCCCCTCCCATCACCATGACTGCCCTTCCATCACCGTGACTCCCCTTCCACCACCATGACTCCCCTTCCACCACCGTGACTCCCCTTCCATCACCGTGACTCCCCTTCCATCACCATGACCCTTCCCTTCCATCACCGTGACTCCCTTCCCACCACCGTGACTCCCCTTCCATCACCGTGACTCCCTTCCCACCACCGTGACTCCCCTCCCATCACCATGACTCCCCTTCCATCACCGTGACTCCCCTTCCATCACCATGACTCCCCTTCTATCACCGTGACTCCCCTTCCATCACCATGACTCCCCTTCTATCACCGTGACTCCCCTTCCATCATTATGACTCCCTTTCCATCACCGTGACTCCCCTTCCATCACCATGACTCCCCTTCTATCACCGTGACTCCCCTTCCATCATTATGACTCCCTTTCCATCACCGTGACTCCCCTTCCATCACCGTGACTCCCCTCCATCACCGTGACTCCCCTTCCATCATTATGACTCCCTTCCACCACCGTGACTCCCCTTCCATCACCGTGACTCCCATTCCATCACCTTGTCTGCCTCTCCATCACCGTGACTGCGTCTCTATCACCATGACTGTCTCTCCATCACCGTGACTGTCTCTACATCAGCGTGACTGTCTCTCCATCACCGTGACTGTCTCTCCATCACCGTTACCCCTTCTCCCATCACAGTGACTCCCTCTCCATCACTCTGAGTATTCATTCAATATCATGACTTACCTTCGCCATTATGGTGTTATTTATCATTTTTGTATATAACTGTATAAGTCTTTTAAACGGCAGAGCACTATAGTGTGATGCTAGCTATTGTAATTCCTATAAACACCAGGCATATGATTACATTGATTTTGTACATGTAAGTGCGTGAAAAAGTTTTTTTTTTTTTTTTTTTTTTTTTTAAAGTTAGTTAGTTAGCGTGTTTCCCCTTTCAAATGGGCCTTTGGCCTTTTTTCCCTTTGGATATAATATCATTAACGTTACTGGTATCCACTATTAAGACTCCCTTTCATTAGTATGTCTCTTTCTCTCCATCACTGATGTTCCTCCATCCCCATGACCTCCTCTCCATCCCAGCCATTCTCTCTCTCTCTCTCATCATCATCACTTCCTATCCATCACCATGACACCCCCATTCCCCCAGCCCCACGCCTCTCTTCTTTATCACCACGACTCGCTTCTAGTACCCGTGATGCCCATTTTCAGTAGCGTGACTGCCGTCTTATCACAGTAGCTCCCCTTTGTCACCATGGCTTCCACCTTTCCATCACTCGTGCCATTAACCAGGAGGTGACCCAGATCCACGCCAGCTGTCATTTTCTCTTTTGTACTGTCTGCTGGCCGTCGTCTGGAACAGAGAGGAGAGGACGGAGGAAAGGGGTGGGTGGGGTGGGGAGAAAGTTCCGAGGATGCTGAAACCGTAAGCTGACCTGAGATTGGGGGGTGATCAAGAAGTGATCGTTCAAAGGCAGTCACGACGTATGTAGGTGACGTGAGGGTTTTGCCGGTGAAAGTAGTGTTGGTTGATCATATTTCTGTAGCAAGTGGCTTTGATGACGTTCAGTTGGTTTGCGAGGAGTTGTTGTTGTTGTTGTTGTTGCTGTTGTTGTTACGTTCTGTCTGTTCTTTACTGTAACTTCATTTTTCTTACTCCTTTCAAATTCTCTTTATTTATTCCATGTCTCTTTTCCTGCATGCGGGCATGTGTGTGTGTGTGTGTGTGTGTGTGTGTGTGTGTGTGTGTGTGTGCGCGCGCGCGCGCGCGCGCGCGCGCGTGTGTGTGTGTGTGTGTGTGTGTGTGTGTTGGCCCTCCCTGTGTCTGTAATCTTGTTTGTGCCTCTTTTTCCTCGTGTTTCTTGCTTGCTTTTCTCTGTGCTAGTGAGCTTTCGCCATGTCTTTCTTCCGCAGTATGTCTTGGCCTTTCCGGTTTCCTTCGTTTTTTGACTCTGCTTGTATTTCTCTGTGGTTTTTTTTTTAAGTCTTTCCCTGTGGCTATCATCTTTCCCCATGGCTCTCTTTTTCTATATGCATTTTTCCCCTGTCCATGTCTCTGTAATCCTCCTCCATGCCAGTCATTGCACGTGTTTTTCTAGTCGTTCGTTCTTTGTCCTTTTTCATTTTACCCTACCTTTCTGTTCATGCGTTCTCCGCCTCTCTGTGCCTGTATTTCTCTGTGTCTCTGTATTTCTCTCAGTGTCTTTCTCTATCTCTCTATTTGCTCCCCTTTTCTGTGTTGCCCTCCCCTGCGTCTTTAGCTATGGTACTCTGTTTTGTGTGTTTTTCTTGCCCCGGAATTCTTCTCTTCCTCTCTTTTTTTTTCTGTGCGTCTTTAGCCTATCTCCGTACCTCTGTTTGCATGTGTGTGTTTTCTTGTATTTTCCTGTGCTCTGTAATTCTTCTCTGTGCCTCTGCTTTTTTTTTTTCTGTGCTTCTCACTGGTCCCTATGTGTTTTCACCGTGTTTCTCGGATTTCCCTGTGCCTCCCTCTCTCCCTTTCGCCTCTTATCTTTCCACGTGCCTCTCTCTTTCCATGGGGTTTTTACGTTCTGTACCTTTCACACTGTCCTGTACCTCTCTTCAGGTCTGTCTTTGTTTTGTCTTTCTTCTGACTTTCCTGGAGTGTCTCGTTTTCTCTACGCTGTCCCCGACTCTTTGTTTTTCCGTCTGCCTCTCGTATTCCACAGTGTATCTTGTCTTTCTTATGTCTGTCGTCTTTCTCTAAATCTCTCATCTCGTTTTTACCTGACCTTCCGCCTTTTCTGGAAGTCTCGTCTTACCTTGTGCTTCTCGTCTTTTACTGTGTTTCCTTTATGCCCATGCCTCTCGTCTGTCCCTATGTCTCTCGTCTTTTCCAGTGCCTCTTGTCTTTCTCTGTGTCTCCCGTCTTTCCATGTGTCTATTGTCTTTCCCTGTGTCTCCCGTCTTTCCATGTGTCTATTGTCTCTCACAGCACTTCCTATCTTTCCCAACGCCTCCGTCTCTGGCATTCTCCTGCGTCTCTCGCCTTTCCGTGTGTCTCTCGTCTTTCCGTGTGTCTCATCTTTTTCTGAATCTTTTGTCCTTCCCAATATTTTTTTCTTTTTTTTTTTTTTTTTTTTTCCGCGTACGCAGGCTGATATTCCTGCGGACACTGCCTGCGTAGACAGGCAAGGATTGACCTCATCTTTCCAACAAAGGGAGTGGTGTTTTGTGTGTATGACCGTTTTTTTTTAATCTAACCATTAAGGCAGCCATACTCCAACTTCGAAGAAGGTGCATGCTATGTGTAACGTGTCATCCATACCAATGGCTAAAGTGGCCTTCTCTCCTCCGAAAGTTGGTGATGGGATTTTACGTATGTGCAAGATGTTATGTGTGCGTTCGCACCATGTTCACTCCGTGGGAAAAATCCCCCCTGTACCGAAACGGGCCGGGCGGAGATTCGAACGCGCAACGCCAGGATCACTAAGATTACGAGTCCCCCCGGCGCTCTGCAACTGGGCTATTCCGGCCCCTGTCCTTCACAAGGCCTACCGTCTTTCTCAGAGCCCCTCGTCTGTCCAAATGCCTTCTTTACCAGGGCCTTTCGTCTTTCCCTACGTCTCTCATTGGTCATGTGCCCCCTCATCTTTCCCTGCGCCTCTTGTCTTTCCCTACGTCTCTCACTTTGTCATGTGCACCTCATCTTTCCCTGCGCCTCTTGTCTTTCCCTACGTCTCTCACCTTGTCATTGGTCCCTCATCTTTCCCTGCGCCTCTTGTCTTTCCCTACGTCACTCACCTTGTCATGTGCGCCTCATCTTTCCCTGCGCCTGTTGTCTTTCCCTACGTCTCTCACTTTGTCATGTGCCCCTCATCTTTCCCTGCGCCTCTTGTCTTTCCCTACGTCACTCACCTTGTCATGTGCGCCTCATCTTTCCCTGCGCCTCTTGTCTTTCCCTACGTCACTCACCTTGTCATGTGCCCCTCATCTTTCCCTGCGCCTCTTGTCTTTCCCTACGTCTCTCACCTTGTCATGTGCCCCTCATCTTTCCCTGCGCCTGTTGTCTTTCCCTACGTCTCTCACCTTGTCATGTGCCCCTCATCTTTCCCTGCGCCTCTTGTCTTTCCCTACGTCTCTCACCTTGTCATGTGCCCTCATCTTTCCCTGCGCCTCTTGTCTTTCCCCTTCGCCTCTGCTCTTCGTGCTGTCTTTTCCTGTGTTAGCCGTCTTTCTCTGTATTTCTCCTCTTGTCTTTCACGCCTTGTGTTGTGCCTTTCATCTTTCTCACGGCATCTCTCCTCCGTCCGGCATTCCCAGTACCTCTCGTCTTTCAGTTGGCCTCTCGATTGTCCGTCTTTCCCCTTAACATCTCGTCTTTCTCTCTCCCTTTCGTCTGCCCATGTGCCTCTCGACTTTCTCTCTTGATCTGCTCCTCCTCTTTCCGTGTACCTGTCGCCTTTCTCTCTGTCTGTAGTCCGTGCCTCTCTCCCTGTATTTCTTGTTTCTCTCTCTGCATATTGTCAACTCGTCTTTCCCTGAACTTGTCGTCTTTTCTCTCTGTCTCCAGTCTGTCCGTCTCTCCCAGTACTTGTTGTTTCTCTCTCTACGTATCATCTGCTCCTCTTTCTGTGAACCTGTCGTCTTCCTCTTTGCTTCGCGTAGTTTTGCTTGTACCTCTCGCCTTTCTCTCTGCCGATTGTCTGTCCCTCTTTCCCTATACCTCTTGTCTTTCTCTGTGCCGGTTATCTGTCCCTGTTTCCCTGTACCTCTTGTCTTTCTCTGTGCCGGTTATCTCTCCCTCTTTCCGTGTACCTCTTGTCTTTCTCTGTGCCGGTTATTTGTCCCTCTTTCCGTGTACCTCTTGTCTTTCCCTGTGCCGGTTATCTGTCCCTCTGTCCCTGTACCTCTTGTCTTTCTCTGTGCCTGTTATCTGTCCCTCTTTCCGTGTACCTCTTGTCTTTCTCTGTGCTGTTATCTGTCCCTCTTTTCCTCTTTCCGTGTACCTCTTGTCTTTCTCTGTGCCGGTTATCTGTCCCTCTTTCCGTGTACCTCTTGTCTTTCTCTGTGCCGGTTATCTGTCCCTCTTTCCCTGTACCTCTTACCCTTCTCTGTGCTTGTTGTCTGTCCCTCTTTCCCTTTTACCTCTCGTCTCTTCTCTGTCTGCCTGTTGTCTCTGTCCCTCTTTCCCTGTATATCCCGTCTTTCTTTCTGCATGTTATCTGTCCCTCTTTCCCTGTACCTCTCGTCTTTCTCTGTGCCGGTTATCTGTCCCTCTTTCCCTGTATCTCACGTCTTTCTGTGTTTGCCTGTTATCTCTCCCTCTTTCCCTGTATCTCTCGTCTTTCTCTCTGTGCCTGTTGTCTGTCCCTCTTTCCCTGTACCTCTTACCCTTCTCTGTGCTTGTTGTCTGTCCCTCTTTCCCTTTACCTCTCGTCTTTCTGTCTGCCTGTTGTCTGTCCCTCTTTCCCTGTATATCCCGTCTTTCTTTCTGCATGTTATCTGTCCCTCTTTCCCTGTACCTCTCGTCTTTCTCTGTGCCGGTTATCTGTCCCTCTTTCCCTGTATCTCACGTCTTTCTGTGTTTGCCTGTTATCTCTCCCTCTTTCCCTGTATCTCTCGTCTTTCTGTGTTTGCCTGTTATCTCTCCCCTTTTCCCTGTATCTCTCGTCTTTCTCTGTGCCGGTTATCTGTCCCTCTTTCCCTGTATCTCACGTCCTTCTGTGTTTGCCTGTTATCTCTCCCTCTTCCCCTGTATCTCTCGTCTTTCTCTGTGCCGGTTATCTGTCCCTCTTTCCCTGTACCTCACGTCTTTCTGTGTTTGCCGGTTATCTGTCCTCTTTCCGTGTACCTCTCGTCTTTCTCTGTGTCGGTTATCTGTCCCTCTTTCCCTGTACCTCTCGTCTTTCTCTGTGCCTGATGTCTTTCCCTCTTTTCCTGTACCCCTCGTCTTTCTCTCTTCCTGTCGCCTGTCCCTCTCTCCCCTGTACCTCCTCCTTTTTCCCCTGTGCCCCTCGTCCTTACTGCGCGGAAGGGGGTTTGAACAGTGGAACCGTTGTGCATAAATGACCTCTCAGCCCAAGCCTAACACTTTCACTTCATGGACGCCTGTCTTAGCCGTGAGCGCCTTCTCCCCCCACCCCACCCCCTCCCGACAGAGTTGTAATTGTGTACACTAATTAATAGGCTATCAGCGGTCCGAGCCAGTCCCTGGCACCGGCGGCTCTCATTCCCAAGGCGATGATCGATGTTTGCTGGAGGACCCACATACCCCGGGTGTAGTAGGAGGCCAATGGCTGTGGAAAACCTGCCCGTCCTCAGACCGTTACCGGCAATCATCGTCATGCTCATAACCCGTTTATGGCGGGTCGTTAGTCGCCGTTGGCGTTGGGGGGGGGGGGGGGGGGGGGGGGGGGGGGGGAGGGGGGGGGGAGGTGGAGTTGGGGCCTGACTTCTCTCCTTGTTTTTGCCAAAGCTTGTCTGCAACACACACGCGCTGCTTGTCAGCGGCAAAGTCTGTGTGTGTGTGGGGGGGGGGGGGGGGGGGGGGGGGGGGGGGTGGGGGGGGGTGGGGGGGGGGTGGGGGGGGGGGGGGGGGGTGGGGGGGGGTGGTGGTGGACCGAAAGTACTGGAGGTGGATTTCGATCTCTGTTTTCGTTGTTCGTCAGTAGGCCCACAGGTAAGATCGGTCCTCTACTGTCCTGTATTGCGTTTTCTCTGTGTGCGTACGTGTGTGAAGGTGTCGAGGATTTGAATGTTGGGAAATTGCCGTCTCGGTTTGGTCTCGTCCGTCCGAATGAGAGCATGTTGGGTTGGATTCTACGGTTTTTGGTGGCTTTGTATTTTATAACGAAATACTAAATTGAAAGAGAAAATAAGTTTTTCCGCCTTTTTTTTTTATTCATGCTTTTAAAAAGAACATTGTTTCAAACTTAGGTATGGCATGTGTTATTGGCGTACTATTATATATTTATCATGCTGTCACAAACATTGCGTCTTGTAGGACAACATATATTTTCGTTATTATGATTCTGATTATCATTATTTATTGCTATTTTTGTTCTGATTGTTATCTTCACTATTATTAGTTTCATTACCATCATGCATATTGTCATTATTGCTGTTATTATCGTAATTATTATTAAAGTTGTTGTTGTTTTGATGATGATGATGATGATGATGATGATGATGATGATGATGATGATGACGACGACGACGACGACAATGCAACGATGAAAATTGTTGTTATATTTTTAAATTGTAATTATTGTCGTTGTTCTTGTAGCCTTTGACCATAAGCTTTGACATGATCCTTGCGGTCCGCGTAGCTATAAAACAAACTGAAGTGGAATGAAAATGATGTCGCACAACATTTGAAGCAAAAGATGTCGTTTTGCAAATTTTGCTAAGGTAGTTGAATAAATCAGTGAGAGAGAGAGAGAGAGAGAGAGAGAGAGAGAGAGAGAGAGAGAGAGAGAGAGAGAGAGAGACACAGAGACAGCGACAGAGAGGAAGAGCGGTACAGACAGAGATATACCAACAAAGACAAAGGGAAAGCGCGGGGAGGGGAATGGGGGGGGAGTGTGGAGGGCAGGCAGGAAAAGAACGGATGAGAGGGATGTGAAAGAAGGAGGGGGGGGGGGGAGGGGGCACGAACGGAAAAGCATGATTAATGCTCAGCTGTTGTAGTATTCCGAGCCAGGCCAGACCAATCAGCCGGTGCCGTAGAGAGCTGAGGCGGTCCCTGCATACTATACATATTACAGGCAGACCCCAGGGGGGGAAAAAATCGACTGCACGGCCAATTAAGGACTGTCGTCGTCATCATCGGCATCGCATGCCCTGCGTGCATGACTCTCCTCCGGCTGGCCTGGTCTGCTAGTGTGGGAAGAGCTTCCTCCGCCAGGATGTCGTCGTGGGCTGCAGTATACTTTCCTTTCGTGCCGTAGGCCAAGACATGCCGTAAGTGTCTGGTACCAGCCCGTCTGGAATTGCGTGGATGAGTTTTTTTTTTTTTTTCTTCCTTCTTCTTCTTCTTCGTCTCGGGTTTCTCTTTTTCCCTGGGGAGCAATGCTCAGTCTGCATTTTCCCTGGGAGCAGTGCTCAGTCTGCATCATTTTGTTCAGGTTGGAATTATGGTCTTGGGGTAGTTCGTGTTTTTTTCCTTTTTTATCATTCTTTGCACTTTGCACTTCCTCTCTCTCTCTCTCTCTCTCTCTCTCTCTCTCTCTCTCTCTCTCTCTCTCTCTCTCTCTCTCTCTCTCTCTCTCTTAAGTGGTGACTTAGTGGGTAACGCCCTTGTGTAGAAAAAAAAAAAGAAGATCCCACCGGGTCTGTGGTTCGATTCTTACGTATGGCTTTTTTAAAACTTAATTTTCTCCTTCTGTCCTCCAGAGTTGACAATGCGTAGAGGATCCACGTGCAGTGTGCGCTTAGTGCAGGTAAAAGAACCCAGGGCATATGTGCAGTTGTCTCTGGTAACATTCTGTAAAAAAAATGTCCATGTTGATTGTCCGGAAAGTGCACAGAAGACCGGTAAAAAATATGGAAAGTAAGAGATAAGAACTGAGAGAGTCGCTGATTGGGCGTCGCCATTTTGACAGGTTCACAACAACGTGCGAGGACCAGTAAAACCAAGGGAAGTAATAGTAGATACGGACTGAAAGATTTATTTCCCGTTTACGTTTTTGTCATAGGACATGGTACATACGAAATGTCAAGTACACAGCTCGAAAATGTTTCAATATAACATGAAAATGTGTGATTGTATGTACCTAGGTACCATTCTGTGAACAGTAACTTCACAATCCCACACAGAATAATGGGTTCAGGGAGGAAGCGAACAAAGAACTTGTCACTTTTGGCGCACAGTATCCCGAAACGATCTGCTTTGTTTTGCTTTGTTTCTGGTACAGTTTTTAAATCGACGATTTTCACGGATGTTTCAGCTTTCCGGTACAGTTTTAATCGATGCTTGTCAAGTATGTTTCGGTTTTCTGGTCGCTTTGATGGATTCTTTTGACTGTTTTCAGTATTGTGGTACTGTTTTTAGTCAACAATTTTCACGGGTGTTTCATTTGGCTGACGTATCTTCATTCCGAATACTATCCAGAGGTTTAAGTTTCTCTGATGTAGTCTTCAGTGGCAGTGTTGTGTGGGTGTTTCACTTTCTGGCATAGTTTATAGTGACCATTTTTGCATTCTTTTTGTTGTTTGTTTGTTTTTGTCTTCTAGTGCACTATCGTTATGATCACTTTCGCCATGTAACTCCAGCAGCAATATTTTCATTGATTCTCTCTCTCTCTGTCTCTCTCTCTCTCTGTCTCTCTGTCTCTCTCTCTCTCATATATGCGTGTGTGTGTCCATCCATACAGAGAGAGAGAGAGAGAGAGAGGAGAGAGAGAGAGAGAGAGAGAGAGGGGGGCGAGATAGAGAAGCGGAAGCGGAATGGTTTAATGATTTAGGCTAGTTCTGTCCGTGTCAAAATAGGGTGGAGATAGCGTAAACGCGTGACAAGGGTGCTCGTTTCGGTAACAACCACTCAAAAAACGACGTCTGAATCAATCACATGCATTGAGAGAGAGAGAGAGAGAGAGAGAGAGAGAGAGAGAGAGAGAGAGAGAGAGAGTGAGTGAGTGTGTGTGTGTGTGTGTGTGTGTGTGTGTGTGTGTGTGTGTGTGTGTGTGTGTGTGTGTGTTCGGAAGTCAAAAGAACGTAGGCTAATTTTTAGGTCACAAATCAGTCGGCCAGACCACTCAGCCTGTGTGACACCAGCTGAGACGAGAACTTTACCAGCCGGATGACTCCACCTGATGACATTGGTAACATCATTGACCAAAGACAAACTTGGCTGGCGAAGTAGGCATCAGTCTATTTACAGATGCTGCAGGCAAAACATTTCAGTTTTCTGTACAGCTATTTTCTGCAGTAGTCTGTTGAAAGACGCGGTGAATATTTCAGGTTTCTGTGTAGCTATTTTCTGTGGTAGTCTGTTGATAGATCTGATGTTGGAGAAAAAAAAAGGCAAAGTTATTTGTTTTCGGATGGAACAAACTTGGCATAACGATCGTAGCTACAGGCACGGCGAGAGATTTGAAGTTACAGTCTGAAAACAAAACCAACCCGTGGGAGGACCTCATGCTTTTACAGTCTTATATAACCATCGATTACTACATCAAAGAATGTGAAGTGGTTGTCATTTCGTGAGCCTCGGGTGGCTTTTTTTTTTTTTTTTAAAGGTCCGTAGGCGGTGTAGACTTCGAGTCTTGGCGAACTGCCTGACGAAACTTGAAACCCAGGGCGTCAAATCTCATGATGGCGGCAGACGACGGGAGATAACCCGAGACGAAGGGAGTTAATTCTGGAGCAGGATGAAGTTACACAAGCTGGGGGCCAGCTCCGAAGGGTCTCCTACTAACGTCGTGGTCCAAGTCTTTACGGACATCGTTGTCTATCGATTTTAGTCCTCAGTCTTCCGCCGGTAAAGAGCGCCTGTTAAGTCTCTTCAGACGAGCTTGGTTCGTTGCAAGGAAGATCGATCACAAAAAGTCCACCACTGTTCAAAGACCTATGACCTTCTACCCCATCCCGACTCCCCCCCCCTCCCCCCCCCCCCCCCCCCCCCGCCTTCCCACTCCTCAAACCCTCACACCCCTCACACCCACCTACCCCAGCACCCTAGAGCAAGAAAGAAGGCACAACATTTGAATTATTTAGAATGTGTAGAGAAACACCATAGCGTCTGATATTTGTCTCTATGTACAGTTATTTCACAACCATGGACATCGCAGAATGACACTTTTTTGGGGTTATTGATCGTTGGAAAGCGGAGCTAAGGGCTCAGACCAATGTGAAAAAGGAGTAATAGTCCGCGCTGTATCGTCAATCGACAAAGTGTCCACGAAAAATCGCTCTCCCCTTCCTCCCGTCTCTCATTTTCACTGAACTCAGCAACTGTTCTAGAAATGGTGTTATTGATTTTCTTTTAAAGAAAGGTGAAGAAAAAAAATCCATGGCTTGCAAAAAGTGGCATAATCTTCAGTTTCACGTTCTTGAAACAGTGTGTGAGTGTGTGTGTGGTGTGGGTGTGGGTGTGGGTGTGCGTGCGTGCGTGCGTGGGTGCGTGCGTGCGTGCGTGCGTGCGTGTGTGTGTGTGTGTGTGTGTGTGTGTGTGTGTGTGTGTGTGTGTGTGTGTGTGTGTGTGTGTGTGTTTGAGAGAGAGAGAGAGAGAGAGAGAGAGAGAGAGAGAGAGAGAGAGACGTGCGAGCACCATTTCGTGAGCTCGTTCGAGCTAAACGGCACAAGGCGAATCGTAAATGTGAAAGTTTGAATAGAAGAAAGTCATCAACTTTTATCATAGCCCACGCAAATTGGAAATCGTCGAGGCAAACATTTCCTGACTGTGAATGCACCGGTGTCAGCCAAATGGTTCTCTAAAACGGCATGTCCTCTTATCATGGGAACGTTAATCTGGCGGAAACGCCTTGTTAATACTTTCTCCATCGTGAACTTCCGTGCTTAATTCCGCCAGAAATTTCCGATTGAAAAAAAAAGAAATCAAATTTGTCATCGACGTTGCTTATGATAAAATCAGGTTCGGAATCTTCTTTGGATTGTATCGTTCAGATCCTTACTTATTGACAGCAAAAACGAGAAAAACTTCACGAACCATAGCAATTCTTAGAACGCATTCCATGCATGGTCGGGCGTGCACGAATGTACAATGTCCAACGGTTGTCAAAATTTGGTTCAAATCAAGCGCGTCCACTCGTTAATCTATGAATAGGTCATGAACAAAGAAGGTTTACTTCGAAGTTATTTCCGTCTTAAACCCGTATATGCCGATCAACTGATCAATCACTGGGTAGGTTATAGCATTTGGCAGACTATGTAAGTAGACATAATGCATTAATATTTATGCGTGAAGAGACAGTGATGCAAAAAACAAAGACGAAGTTTAAACAGTTTGATTTTTCCCCAGTAGGAAGAAACTGTTTGGAGAGCTTCACAGCAGAAGGTCTTCAGAGAACCCCCCCCCCCCCCCCCCCCCCCACCTCTTCAGATAGCTTTTCGGCTCTGAACCCCTGACGCTCTAAGGGGGCCGGGCCGCATCCAGATCATGACTCCCTCATGACCTTCTACTGCCGACGTTGTTTTTCCCTGGCGCTGTCGGGATTCGAACCCGAAACGTTTGGGTGGGTGGACTTCTCAATGTGTGTGTGTGTGTGTGTGTGTGTGTGTGTGGGTGTGTGTGTGTGTGCGTGCGTGCGTGTGTGTGTTTTTTACGGATTACGGACGCCTGTTCAAATTCGGAAATTTAACTTTATGAAGTTCACTTTTATTCCTCCTCGATCCGATCCGCTGAAACTCTTTTCAGCTGCCTCTGTCATCGCCTTCAG
>JADBJO010005046.1:107500-117500 GCA_016801955.1 Conus betulinus | reverse complement strand
TTTTATTTCTTGTTTTAATCATTAATCAACTTCTTTGTGATGATAACAGTAGTTTTGTAGATGTACAGTACATAATAGAAGCAGTAGAAAGTACTGTTTAGTAAATGTCACCAACATACCCTTTTTTGTTCATTATCAATTACTTTTGTATATTACTGATACAAGTAACATGTAATAAATCGGAACAATCAAATACAACAACCATGTACGATTAGTTTGCCTTACAACAAGCGTTGAAGTAGCTTTGAATCTTAATGCCACCCAGCACAAACTCCAGCAGCTCGTGCGACTATCGCGTGCCGCCGGAGGAGAGCGCGTGGCGCACGTGCGCTTTTGGTCACACAACAAACCGCTCACTGCCATCAACCACATTGCCCTTTCCAGCATAGTGTGTGGCCGGCTTTAGACAGACACACCAGAACGTTGATTTAAACAGAAAGCAGGCCAACTGACGTGACGATGAGGGACAAGCTCTTTGAGCCTTCCCCCTTGCTCCCCCCTCCCACGCCTCATACTCTGATTCCCCCTACCCCCCCCCCCCCGCCCCCCCCCCCCCCCCCCCCCACCCCCCCCCTCTCCCGCTCCCGAGAGTCTCCGACGCACTGCATGCACTATTGTTCAGGACCACCGGAGTCGCTGTCTGGGCTAATGACTGCGAAGAAGGCAACTGGGCAATAGCGGGATTCCAATTGCCCGCAGTATCCCTGCACACCGCGAACCTAGAAAGAGATCTTCTACGCTTTGTGCAGGAATAGAACTCGTTCTACTCCTCTACCCGCTGAGCCAACTAGTAGAACTTGGCCGTCAGCAAAATGAAGTGGGCAAAGGGAGGTGATTTGGCAGGCGAGCAGCAGCAGCACCACCACCACCACCACCGTCTTCCGTGTGTTCCGGAGCTGTGGGGTTGTAATTGGCTGACGACTCCTTCACGCCTTTTTCCTCGCATCCCATGACAGCACGCGCGTGGCAGACAGGGAAGCCACTACACTGCTGTCATGGGGGAGACTACGGGGAAGGGTGGGTGGTGGGGGGTGGTGTGGGGGAGGGGTTAGAGAGGAAGAGAAGGAGGGGCGGAAAGAAGGATGGGGAGAAGTAACTCGGGCGAGTCTGGGGGAAAAAAGGAAGGGAAAGGAAAGGGAGAAAGTGAAAGTCATGAGAGAGAGAGAGAGAGACAGACAGACACACAGACAGAGTAAGTGTGTGTGTGTGTGTGTGTGTGTGTGTGTGTGTGTGTGTGTGTGTGTGTGTGTGTGTGACAGAAACAGACAGACAGAGACAGACACTGACACTACACAGGTTGTGTGAAGGCCACCGGTCCATACAGAGACAGAGACAAAGAGAAAGAGAGCAAGACAAACAGAGACAGAGACAAAGAGAACAGAGAGAGCAAGACAAATGGACTAAGGGAGAGAGAGACACACACACACACACACACACACACACACACACACACCAGAGAGAGAGTGAGAGAGAGAGTCAGAGAGAGACAAAGAGAAAGAGAGAGCAAGACAAAGGGACTAAGGGACACACACACACACACACACAGACACACACACACACACAGAGAGAGAGAGAGAGAGAGAGAGAGAGAGAGAGAGTCATCGGGTATCCCAACAACAAACCTTACAGCAATCAGGAAGCAAAACCCTCCATATCGTATGTCGTTGATAACATATTATTCTTAGAAAATTCGCGGCTACTCTTTTTCTTTTTTTCCCCTTTGCTTGTTTTCTCACCCTATCTGTGGTAAAGGTCTCTGACCCTAACTGCAGGCCTTTCATTTGGAGTCGGGATGTGTCTGGTCTCTGTTTACAGGTTTCTTCGCCTTCCCCCCCCCCCCCCCCCCCCCCCCCCCCCACACTTCCAGTTTTTCTTTGTTGTTGCACATTTGCCGTCATCGTACTCTCCCCTCGCCCCTTCCTTTTCCCCCTGTCTCTGTGTGGCGAGCGGTTATTACCCTATATATATGAAGCCGGGGTGAGCGGTTAAGAGTATATAAGAAGTAGAAGTGGCCTTTTATTATCCGAAGCAAAGTAGGTTAAGGATGATTACCCCCATAAGGAGTAGAAGTTACTGGTTATTACCCTATGTGAAGCAGGAGTGAGCGGTTGTTACCCTTGTAAGAAGTGGAAGTGAGCGGCACCACCCTCTGTGGAGCATTGGTGAGCAGTTACTACCATATACTGAGCATACGTTAACGTTACTATCCTAAGCGAAGCATGGTTTAGCGGTTATCTCTTTAATAAGTAGAAGTGTGCGATTATCACCCTATGTGGAACAGGGGTGAAGAATTAGTACCATGTACGAGGTGAGAAATTATCGCCCTTTAAAGATCACTGGTAAACATTTGTCACTCGAATGAGTACAGAGGCGAACGATTATTATCCAAAACAGTGTATAGGCAAACAGTCATTCTTCGACATAGCAGGTGTGTTAATCATTATCCTAACATCATCCTCATCGATCAGCATGAAAAAATGTCCCAGGTTCTGTGGCCCTTCATGCCCGGCTTTCATGGTGACGTCAGCTTGGACTGTCTTTCCACGTCAATGGCCTTGGTCTGATTCTGTAGGGATCACCAATACTGGCAAATTCCCGAGAACTGTAGTGCCACCGTCTGGAAAATAAACGCAAAATCGTAACGTGGGCACAGATCCCCGCGTGAGCAAGGTATGGGGTCTTATCCGTTGGGCAACCTGTCCCCATGAGGAAGGGGGTGGGGTGGGGTGGGAGGGAGAGGTTGTCAGTGCGTCAGAGTCCACAAGGGGTATCTATATGTCAAAAGCTGGAAGACAGACATGGACCCTTACAGCGGATCTGGATAGAGGAATCCAACCCGTGGAAATGAACAGCATGACACTTAAAGCAAGTGTGTGGATCATATCACTAATGAACAAGTGCGCCAAGCCTTCAAGCCGACCATTGGACCATTATGAAGAGTTGCTGACATCAGCGACGAAAACGAAAACGATGTGCTATGGCCATGTCACAAAATCCAATTTCCTTGCTCTCCAGGGACACTGGTGAGGGAAGATGGATGGGAAGGCAGAAAAGAAAGAACAAGAAAAAAAAGCGGTGGACTAGTGACATTGAGGATTTACTGAAAAGGTGTGTACAGAGACCCAGGGCTGGGCACACAACCGACAGAGTTAGCGGAACCTGGTGAACAGTCCTTCAGTGTGGCGCCCCAAGGACGCTTCACGGAGTTCAGGGAGAAGGAAAAAGAAGTGAAGTTAAAAACTCATGAAATACCTTTAAAAAAAAAAAAAAAAAAAAAAAAAAAAACTGTGGGACGCTGTGGTGTTCCTGAATCCGTAGGCAAACGAACAAGAATAAAACGATTGCCGAGAGGGAACGCAATTTCTACCAGGTGATGCAATGACTGAAATGTGTTACTGGTGTGTTCCTTTCTTTCATTTCCATTGATTGAGGGGTGGAAACTCTAACAGCTGGGTCTGCAAAATGGATTTGATTTTTGACACAGTTAGAAGGCAGATCGTTTACATTTTCACTTGAATACCATACCATCACCCCCCTCCAAAAAAAAAATCTATTCATTTTGAAATAGATTTGATTGATTTGAAAAGGTACGTGGAAACTGGAAATTGTTGGAAGGATTCAATTTTGCACATTGCAGGTATATATTTACCTTTGTTTTCTTTAAAGACGGAAGGGAAAAAAGCAGAAACAGCTTTATGACAAATAGTGGAAGTTTAAAAGAGAAAAAGAGAGAGGGAGCGAGAGAGAGAGGGGGGAGAGAGAGACTGAGAGAGAGACTGAGAGACAGAGAGAGAGACTGAGAGAGAGAGAGAGAGTGAGAGAGAGAGAGAGAGAGAGAGAGAGAGATGTGGAGACACACGGATAGACTGATAGGCAGACTGACCTATAGGCAGACTGACTGACTGATGGAGACAGACGGAACCCCAGATTTCAACTAGACAGCCCCCAAGATATCAGAGTGCAAGAGAGAGAGAGAGAGAGAGAGAGAGAGAGAGAGAGAGAGAGAGAGAGAGAGAGAGGAGAGGCGGGGTGCGTTCAGCTGCTAGAACATGTTCCTTTTCCTTCCAAGACGTTCTTGCCTTTTACTATTTTTTTTCCTTCATATGTCTATTTCCTTTGCGTTTCTGCTTTTCCGACATTGTACCCTCTGTGTGTGTGTGTGTGTGTGTGTGTGTGTGTGTGTGTGTGTGTGTGTGCGTGTGCGCGCGCGGCGTGCGTGCATGCGTGCGTGTGTGTGTGTGTGTGTGTGTGTGTGTGTGTGTGTGTGTGTGTGTGTGTGTGTGTGTGTGTGTGTGTGCTAAGTTTCCTGCACGTTTCTGCGTGTGTGTAGATTTTCCTACCTTTTCCTCCATGCTTTTAATTTTTCCTCTCCGTTTCTACCTTTTCCTGCCTGGCTGTCGATTTCCCAGCATTTATCTACGTGCGTGAAGCATTGAAAAAGACGTCCAACAAAAGAAGGGAGGGAGGGGGACGCAGATCCTGCGCGCTGAGATAAGTAATGCTCTTGTCTGACTTAGTTACAGTGCTGTCTCGGTTAATACCTAGTCGTCTGTCCCCTAGTTTTCCTTTTTGACTAATGCTCCGTTAAGCATTTATCTTATTTGGATTGAGTCTGAAGCGGGCTTTAAACAGAAAGATGCTCTCTATCTTTATCTCCATGGTTTAAACTTCGTCTTTGGTTTTCATCTCTGTCTCTTTTGTTTTTATAAACATTGATATCGATACCAGGCTGCGCGTTTCACTTAATTCTGTAGATTTCCTTTCAGTTGGTTGGTAGAGTTGGGAGTTCATCTGTTGTTGCTAGGGCCAAGCCCTTTATGAGGAAGGCTCATTGAATCTTACTTTGAATCTTTCCTTGTTAAGTTAAGGGTACAAATAGCAACGTTTCGTTTGTTGTAAACGAACGAATTTTTCATTTGAGGAATTTTAATCCGTTTTGTATGATCTGACGTCTGTTTGTGACCGTTAGTGAATGTTGACAGCATAATGTACCTTTGGAAAATTGGATGAAGATTTGTCCAATTATTATCAAGTTATCTTTGGGACTCACGCACATCCATACACACACACACACACACACACACACACACACACACACACACACACACACACACACACACACACTCATTCATCCACACACACACACACGCACACAGAGAGAGAGAGAGAGAGAGAGAGGAGAGAGAGAGAGAGAGAGAGAGAGAGAGAGTGTGGGGGTGGAGGGAGACAAGAGAGAAGCAGAACACAGCTGCAAAGCATACCCTGCCACGTATGGTCAACACAGCCAAGTGCAGCCAAAAGCACCCCGAAGCAGAGGTGATCTGAACGAGGCCCAGGCCCCAACGATGTCTTGCGGGCCAGGGGGGGGGGGGGGGGGGGGGGGGGGGGGGGGGGGGGCACCCTCCACTCTTCCCTGCAGTGCGTTCAGCAGCCAGCCCTTCAGCCACCCAGACAGGCAGACGGGATCGATCCCTTGTGAAGGAGCTGGTCAATAACTGAGGTCCTGGCAATTGGAGGGCTCGGCTCTTCAGCTTTCTTCATTATCCCATCCGGTTGCAGGGAAGAAGACGGAGTTAAAAAGAAAAAAAAAAAAAAAAATAAAAATAAAAAGGGAGAGAGAGAGAGAGATGTTATACGCTTAAATTGATGTTGATAATGATTACTACTCCCATGGCTAGTATCGAGTAAGAAAGAAAACTGGTTCAGAAATAAAAGTGTATGTAAACTGTTGCTGTGGGTGCAGTGGATAGCACCTCGGGCCTTCTGGTTGGGATGGTCCGGGGTTCATGTCCCAGCGGGGAGATGTATTGATTTATAGGATTTTTCGGCCCCTATGGACACAGTTGTGAGTTTCAACCACTGAATGGATGCTTCAGTGGAGAGTGTTGCGCAGTTTTTTCTCCCGAACACAGGCAGGCGTCCGTGTCTCTCGGCCTGGTTGAAGCCAGGATATATTATGGGAGGAAATAGAGATCATCTGTATCGTCCTCATTCACTAATCATCACCAAAAAAAAAAAAAAAAAAAAAACGACTCAAATTCTATGGCCATTCATACTCTTCTCTGGGGGGTGAGCTCAGTTTGATACCTTGTCCATGGTGAATTTGTGTCCCTAGTTATTGGCAAAGTTCATAGGAACGGTCAGTAAATGGACGAGGTTGCGCCCTTTGGAGGGAAACGCTGTCTCACTCCGGCTTCGCGACAAAGCAAGTGAATGTCGTCAGTCGGAGGTCTCACAAGTAGATCCTCTTCTGTTGGATCGCTGCGGGCATAACTGAACACCACTAAAGTAACTTGGTGGTGGTGCCTTCACGGAAGGCTTGCTTTTATGACGGCTTGATATTGATTGCTCTTTATGAAATGAAATGCCGGTGCTTAAGACGTAACGGAACAAAAGTGAAGAGGGAAACATAAACTTTCAACGACCGTTCTCATCAAACACCCACGAGCTTGCCCAGTATACTGTTCAAGCTCTTTGTCAAGTTAAAGAGAAAAGGCTGTTGACAGTGTTTTTAAAGACAGAGGATGTTGACAGTGTGTTTGAAGACAAAGGCTGTTTGTTGACCGTTTGTATTTGGGGACAAACGCTGTTGACAGTTTATGTTTGAAGACAGAATGTTGACTGTTTGCCCTTGAAAACAAAGGTTGTTGATTATTTTTTAAGATAAAGACGGCTGGCAGAAAGTGTATCACGAAAAGGGATGCTGACAGTTTTTGTTTAAGACAAAGGCTGTCGACAGTTTGTGTTTGAAGAGAAAGGTTGTTGACAGCTGTGTTTGAAGAGAAACGGTGTTGACAGCTGTGTGAAGAGAAAGGTGTTGACAGCTGTGTGTGAAGAGAAAGGATGTTGACAGCTGTGTTTGAAGAGAAAGGTTGTTGACAGCTGTGTGAAGAGAAAGGTTGTTGACAGCTGTGTTTTGAAGAGAAAGGTGTTGACAGCTGTGTTTGAAGAGAAAGGTTGTTGACAGCTGCGTTTGAAAAGAAAGGTTATTGACAGCTGTTTGAAGAGAAAGGTTGTCTACAGCTGTGTTTGAAGAGAAAGATTGTTGACAGCTGTGTTTGAAGACAAAGGCCGTTGACAATTTGTTGAAGTATCATGTTTGGAAAAAAAAAAAAGATGCTAAACATATATGTTTGAAGAGAAAAGCTCTTGGCCTTTTGTTCTTAAAGAGACAGGCTTTCGGCAGTTTGTAACTGAATAGACGGGGCTCTTTGCAGTTTGTGTTGCAAGGAGGGTCCTTCAGCTCTTGTGATCGGACAGAAAGACTCCTCCTGACAGCTGATGTTTGAAGGGAAGGGATCTTGCGACGAGAACAGTAACAGGGGAGAGAGGGGGAGCAAGCGAAGGGAGGAGAGAGTCGAAAGTGGGTGTGGTCGGTGTCTCATCGTTAGTGTCTGTTCTGTGCACTACTTCCACGCCCTTTCTCTTAGCTCAGTACACGCAGACATTTCCAGGGTAGTATTTGTTGCAGGCACGTGACTAGCAGGCCACTAGAATCAGTAGGCTGCCAGGCCGCCGTGAGGACACACACCGGAGAAGGCACTGCTTGACACAACTTACACATCAAGATGTCCCACCAGAGGTAGCTTTTGACGGATTTTTTTTTTGTTCTCAAAGGAAGTGGGCAAGTTTCATTTTACATTTTGTTTATACACTCATTCAAGGAACGTTGTTGTTTTTTGATCGTTTCTTTTCTTTCATATTTGTTTTTGAGTAAAGAAATCAAGACTTGATTTGTGTTTTTTTTTTCAAACTTTTTTTTTCCCCAAAAACACAACTTGTGAATATTTCTTTTCTAGATACGATTTCAGACCAGTGTTATGTCGATCAGCTGGACTGTAAACAGCAAGAGTTTTGTTTGTATGAGAAGGAGTCTTTGTGTAAAGGGAAAAAAAAAACAGACAACTTCATTTTGTCTCATGTCGCTTTGGTAAATTTGTATCGCTATACTCCTTCCTGGAAACTCAGGTACCGTATAATAGCATCTCCTCCTCTCCTCGTCCTCCACCCCTCCTCCCTTACCTCCAAACACTAGTCAGCCATGCCCCCATCCCCACTCCTCATCGCAAATGTCCTCCCCCTTCCCTCCCTCTCCCCTCATTTGGATTACTAGTATAGTCTCTGATAACAAAGAATCTACGCAATCCAACAACCATTTGGCGGAAACAGTCTCTGCATTGAGAGGAGAGAAAGGGCAAAAAAATTATCAAAAGAAATGTGGAAAGAATGAATTAAAGTACGAAAAATAGAAAGAAAGAATGACAGAAATGAAAATGCAAAGCAAGAGACAAACCACGAACGAGGAAAAAAAATCGAACGAGCGAAAGAAAGTTAATGATAAACAAAGAAGGAAGAAAAGAATAAAAGAAAAAAAAAAAACAGTTAAAGGGGGTGGGGGGGGGGGACAAAAGAAGGGGAGAACGAATGAAAGATCGAAAGACAGAACGGAATAAAAAAGAAAGAAAAAAAAAAAAAAAAAAAAAAAAGAGAGAGAGAGAGAGAGAGAGAAGAGATGTTGAAAGAAATGGAAAACAGGAAAGAAAAATGGAAAGGAAAGGAGGGAGTAAGGGGGAGGAGGGGGGGGGAGAAAGAAAGAATGGTCGACGAAGTTTGGTCGAAGCCAAGTCATCTTAGACGAAAAATCGACCAGTGTTCTGCCTGTCCCTCACTGTCTGTGGCTTAGTCCGACCCTGTCGCTGACCCAGTCTCTCTGTCTGTCTTTCAGTCTCCGTCTGTCTGTCTGTCTGTGCGTTCGTCTGCTCGTGTGTCCCTATCTGTCTCAGTCTTTGCCCCTCCCCTCCTCCTCTCTCTCTCTCTCTCTCTCTCTCTCTCTCTCTCTCTCTGAGAGGAGGGGAATGGGACGAGGTAGAGGGGGAGGGCGCTCGCTGTCTGTCTGTCTGTCTGTCTGTCTGTCTCACTTCCAATCACCCACATGCCCTCGACTCTGGTACCCTCCCACCCCCGTTCGCCCCCCCCCCCCCCCCCCCCCCCCCCCCTTCTCTCCGGCGTTACCTCAAGCCACTCTTTCCCTTTCTAAACGAAATATGTTGTACCCCATACTTGTGTGTGTGTGTGTGTGTGTGTGTGTGTGTGTGTGTGTGTGTAAGTATATGAATGTATGTAACTGTGTAAGTGTGTGTGTACGTATGTATGTACGTGCGTTTGTGAGTATGTGTGTGAGTATGTGTGAAGGGATCGATATCAAATTAGTCATCAGACGGAGCCCTCGGGCAGTCACGACTCCTGCCGCCACATCACTTTGAACAGCCGCCCCGGAGCCTCCTCTCTTCCTCCCAAAAGGGGAAGGTGGGGGGGGGGGGATAAGGGGGGGGGGGGGGGTTGGGCAACGGGGGAGGAGGAGAGGGAGGTGGACCCTAAGTGGGAGTAAGTGATAGGACTATGTCACGGCATGGTGGGGGTGGGGTAAGGGGGGGGGGGGGGGGGCGCATGTAGCAGTGGCAATATTAATAAAGGAAGGATAACCCCAGTGTCGCGACAGCGAGCATGACAGCGAGGAAGAACAACAACAGGAACAACCAGTGCTACAAAAGAACAAGGACAACAGAAACAACCAGTGCTACAAAAAGAACACGGACAACAGAAACAACCAGTATTACAGAAAGAAGAACAACAAGAACAACCAGTACTACAGGAAAAACAACAACAGGAACAACCACTACAACAGAAAGAACAGCAACAGGAACAACCAGTACTGCAGAAAGAACAACAGGAACAACCAGTACTATAAAAAGAACAACAGAAACAACCAGTACTACAGAAAGAACAACAATAGGAGCAACCAGTGCTACAAACAGAACAAGGACAACAGAAAAGAACAAGGGCAACAAAAAGAACAACATCAAGGACAGACAACAAGAACAACAAACTGAACTTCAAGGGCAAGGACACCAAGGATAAAAAAAGGATATCATCAAGTAGAATAACACGGGCAACAAAGACAGCAAGATGGGCAAGAAAAAGAACAAGGGCGACAAAAAAT
>JADBJO010005046.1:100000-102500 GCA_016801955.1 Conus betulinus | reverse complement strand
CTTAATAGTTCAACATATCGTTCCTTCAAATCCTTATGGCAGCCTGAGAAATATTTGTAAAGTTTGCAAAGTGTTCGTGAGATTTCGACTTGGTATTAGTGATTTGAATGTCCATCAAAGATATACACTAAACTCCAAAAAAATGTTCATTCTGTCATCAAATCGAGGATGAAATACATTTCTTGATTGTTTGTCCATCCTATAAAGATTTAAGAGATAAATGCATTTTGCCTCGTACAGAAATGTCTATTAAGTGCCATTGCTTCTTTTACTGCAAAATGAAAAGAGAATTATAACTCGCTCTGTAGCTATGTTCATTTTTAAAGCACTGAAACGAAGAGGAACTGGTATCAGTTAACACACAAATGCCAGAGTAATTTCACGAAGAACATTTTGTTATGCAAAACATTTTCTTCCATAATTTTCTGTATATTCGCCGAGCGCGTGTGTGCTATACTTTTGTTCTTGACCTCATTGCAGATAGGTCGGTGGCCTTTGCAGTTTAACTATTTGAGTTGAGTTGAGTTGTGTCAGCTAACTAAATAAGGAACAAATGCGTGCGTCTGTGACTGTGATCCTTAAAAACATCATCATCATCATCATCCTCTCTCTCTCTCTCTCTCTCTCTCTCTCTCTCTCTCTCTCTCTCACACACACACACACACACACACACACACACACACACACACACACACGCACGCACGCACGCACGCACGCACGCACGCACGCACGCACGTACGCACGCACGCACACACGCACACATAAAACAATTCTTTAATGATCAGCATTTCTGCTGCTTCGTTATGCAGTATGTGATATTAGGAGTATCAAAAATAACCTTTTTTAGATTCTTGTCTTTTAAAAAAAAAAAAAAGTAATATTAGTTACAAACAACAACAAAAAAAAAAGTGATCATCAGGCATAACTACAAGCATTATTAAGGTGCTGTTAATAATGCGTTTGTGAAATTGCGACGGCAGAATGTTGTGTTTTGACCGCTTTACACACACTGTCAGTGAATGTGTGAGAAGAGACAAAAAAAAAACAAACAAAAAAAAAAAAACCCGAAAACAAAGAATTAACGTTTTTCCCATCAGCAAAAAAAAAACAACACAAATGAATACATAGATGAATGAATAAGTAAATACGTAAATGAATGAATGAATCAATAAACGAATAAATAAGTAAACATAAAAACAAGAAAGGAACAGGGGGGAAAAAAAATTCAGCCTAGCGAATGATAATTACGGCCATGATTATCTCCTCTTTAGCGATCTGTGCCTTTCATCGACACTTCCTGCTGTGTGTTCCCAATGAAAGCTGCTTCCAGCAGCTGGGCCGCTTTGGTGACGGAACGGCCAAATCACAGCGCTTGCGCAAAAACCGCTGAGAGCGCGTTCAAGCGAGGCTCGGAGCGCTCTTACCGCCTAAAACAAATCTATGGGAGCACGCTAGCATCAGAAGCCAATACAAGCTGTTTTTACTATTTTTCCTTCAGGAAAACAAGCATTGTCCTTTACTTAGCAAAAAATGTTATGCTTTCATCCTCGAGGATCCCAAATGTTTTTCCCCAAAACGCGATCATTTTTTCCCTGTGTTTGTTGAGATTACAACTGTTTTCTTCAAATCTTTAAATCAATCAGCACGTCGTCTCCATAGACTTTAAGTGACTCGGTTTTCTCAGTTCTACCGCTGAATACAGTTATTATCGTTGTTGTGCCAAAGTATCATAATTGTTTTCCGTGTTTTTGGTGTAAAAAAAAAACGGTGATTATCGAATTATCCCGGATGAGAACAACGACGAAGATAGAAAAAACAATTGCGATTTACGTTTTGCCTGTTCAAGCTGGCCGTCGGTGGAGTATTACTAATGATATCAGTGCGCTTTGTATTTGTTAGGGAAAATAGCATTTACAACTGTTTACCCTGTTATCGCTGTTTTCATTGAGATAATGCCCGGACAGCAAGGACATACTCATTGTCTTAATACAAAGTAGTGAAAACAGCTGTGATCATGAGGAAAACTAGGGTAAACAATTAAGGAAAACAGGGAAAACAGTTGTGAGCCCAGAGAAAACAGCTGTGAAATGGAGAAGAAAATGGTGGAAGAGTACACTCACCAGGGTTTGAGTATGGTGATCGGGGGAACAAGAAGGAAACCGAGCAAGCTTTCTGCTCATAGAGCTGTCATCAGGCTTAGAGTTAGTGGGTGACAGAGATAGATCTTATATGGGGACTGACAATAAAAAGAAGAAGAAGAAGGAATGAACAGAGCTCAGAGACAAAAAGGGAGCTAACTGGGGTTAAGCAGTGAGTAGGAACCATGAACAAGATAAAGTGGAAAGCAAGAAGACCTGTTCAAAAAGGAAGGAGAGAAAAAAAAAAAAAAAAGAAAGAGAGAGAAAAGAAAGGGGGGGGGGGGGGGTAGTAGAGAAGGGGGAAGGGGTGCCTGAAGCTCAGCTGCTGTCACTCTCTGGTGTTCAGGCCGGCAGGGGCGAGG
>JADBJO010005046.1:80000-95000 GCA_016801955.1 Conus betulinus | reverse complement strand
CTATCTGTATGTCTCTGTGCATAGTGGTGTGTGTGTGTGTGTGTGTGTGTGTGTGTGTGTGTGTGTGTGTGTGTGTGTGTGTGAACATTAATGTCTTTCTCTGTCTGGTTTTGTTTCTGTACTTGTGCAATTATGATGTGTCTGTGTGTGTGGTTATGAGGGTGAGAGAGACGGAGAGAGAGAGAGAGAGACAGACAGACAGACAGACAGACAGGCAGGCAGACAGACAGAGAAAGAACGTGTCTGTCTGTCCGTCAGTCTGCCTCCGAGTCGGTCGGTTTTATGTCCTCTGCCATGTTTAATCTTTTGCTCTATTTTGTTCGTTCATTTTTTCACTCTCCCATTACTTCACGTTTTCTTTCTTTTTTTTTTTTCCTATTCTTTTTATCACTCTGGCTTTTGTGCGATTTGCTGTTAACGCATTTTCGATTTTCGTGAGCCAGGCGATTTAACAATCGATCGCGCGAACTCGTGCACTTTGTTGGGCTTCCAGTAAAGCAGCACTTGTTCAGAGAAAGCCGCCTTAGACAGAGAGAGGTGTGGAGGGGCTGGAGCTAATCCAGGAATTGTCAAACGACTTAAAAGGTCTCTGGCCAGGACCTGGTCGGCACGGACCAGAGATGGTGGGCGGTGTTTTGAGGGCACCGCAGTGGTGAGAGGCTGCAGAGAGAGATGCCAGAGAAAAGATGCCGCAGATGAAAAACTGCGAATGAAGCAAGTGAAATGAATGATCATTATCATCATTGTCATGCTCATGATCATCATCATCATCATCATCATCATCATCATCATCATCATCATCATCACCATCATCACCATCATCATCATCACTGTCGTCGTCGTTGTCGTCGTCGTCGTCGTCGTCATATCAGACATTTGTGTGACCCATGTTGAAGACATTTACTTGCGGTGGTCTGCCAAAGTCGCTTTATGACTTAACACGCAGGTATTCCTGAGTTCATTTCTCACATGCACGGTGATATAAACATCGTGCACTGTCTTAACACTCCACCCATAAATATTCTGCATAATGCTTATCCAAGCGTTATTTCCTCTACTTGTCACGGAAGAGACGTGTTTTTAAACCCTGCCTGAAGTTGAAACAGAGAATCCGGATGTCGGTAGAAACGGAGGTGTTTTGTTTCATGTTGCTGGGGCTTGGAAAGAGAAAGGCCTCGTACCGGTGGCCTTTTGTTTTCAGCATGGGCCATTGCAGGGCGCCAATGTGAGAGGGATGGGCGGAGCTGAACAGAGAGTGTGTCGATGGGAAATGACCAATACATATAGCTAGGTGCACTGCCAGGGATGACAGCAAAGGACAGGGTGGAAAGTTCGCCGTTAATCCTCTTAGACACTGGGATGCAGTGTAAAGAATGCAGAAGTGTTCACAATGTTCGAATGTGGAGGACCTGAAGATTTATTAACAGCGGGAGAAAATTTGGAAATAAAAACATGAACAATTCAGTGATGAAACAGACGAGTCAAAAATGAAAACCGAATAAATAAGTAAATAAAACCAACAATAAATAAATAGATAGATGAATAAATGAATGAATAGTTTAAAAACGAAATTCCTCTCCATATCGAAGCCTGTGGTGAGTTCGTGTCCAAATCGGGGGTGTGGGGAAGTTCCTTCAAATTGCCGTTGGAGAGAGGGAAAATTCCACGATCGACTTCCCTGACAATTACAGGACATTGCTATTTGTGCTGCATGCAGGGGAAAAACATGATGGCTGAATATAATCAGAACAGATTTCTGTTTTTTGTTTGTTTGTTTGTTTGTTTGTTTGTTTGTTTGTTTGTTTTTGTTTGTTTTGGGGGGTATTTTTGTTGTTTTTGTTTGTTTGTTTTTATCTCTAGCTCTTAAAAAATGTTTCTTGTTTGTGTCGAAGATGAAGTGGATTTAGAATGAAAAGTAACTGACATACAAACTAGACTGTTTAAAACTACGTATTTGTTTTTCTTCAACAGTTATCCTCTTTATATTGAAAATGAAGTGGTTTTGAAATGAAAAAAAAAAACTGACATAGAAATAGATTGTTTAAACTTCGTATTCGTTTTTTCTTCAACAGTTATCCTGTTTGTATTTAGGATGACGTGAAATTAAACGGAGAAAAGCCGAATTAGACGAATTAGAAAGTGAATTGTTTAAAACTTCGTTCTTGATTTTTTCGTCTTTGTGTTATTTGTGACTTTTAATGAATGTGTCGGGCGACGTGAATGGCTGAATTGTGCCAGCTTCCTCGCGATTGGTAGGGAGAGCCGTCGGAATTCATCTGTAACGCATGTGATGGCGCCCACATAAAGTTGCCGCTGAATCACTTTGGTTCCCCGACTAAGCAATATAGGTATCGGTAGAAAGGATGAGGATAAGTTGGATGGAAGGGGTGGCCATGATGGAGGAAGGAGAGATGGGGAGGACGGGGCGGGGGGGGGGGGGGGGGGGGGGGGGTTGGTGTGTCGTAGAAGATGATTTACGGCTTGTATTATATCATGAAAGGCACTAGTGAACACCGCTTAAATGACCCCGCAGCAGTGCAGTGTCCCCTCTGATGGGTTACCTGGTGACAACGTAATGGTGGAACGATGCTTTCGAGGCTGCTGCTACACAGTGACCCAGGCTGTGGCTGTATGCGGTGGGGAAGGCAAAATGACTGGTGTGGGTGCAACGTCACGGAGAGTATCCGGAAGATGAAAGCCTAGACAGACAGACAGACAGATAAGATAGATAGAAAGACAGACAGACAGATGTGTAGATGGATGGATAGATGAATAGATAGAAAGATGGATAGACAGATAGATTGCTAGATAGCTCGATAGATAGATGAATAGATAGATATGTAGGGAGGTAGCTAAATAGATAGCTGGACGGATGGATGGATATGTAGAGAGACAGATTGGTAGATTAGTAGATACAAAGGCAGACAGTCAGACACAGAGAGAGAGAGAGAGAGAGAGAGAGAGGAGAGAGAGAGAGAGAGAGAGAGAGAGAGAGGAGAGAGAGAGAGAGAGGTGAGAGGGCGCAATTGTCTGTCTGAAGGGAGCGGTGGCACATACCTTCTTAATAGTTTTCCTCTCTTTTTTTTTAATCTCTTTTTCTTTTCCACTGGTTTTTCTTTTTTTGTTTGTTTGTTTTTTTTTGTTTGTTTGTTTTTTTTACGGTCAAATCTCGATGCTTAGAGCAGTCAACTGCGGTACTGACGGTCGAGACTTGGATCAACACACAGTAGGGTCAGGCTTTCACAGTTTGAAAATCCTCAGCTCTCTGTTCACCATGTAGTCTGATGCTTTTCAAGGAGCGTCAGAGCGGCGGAAGGAAACGATTTGTCCTTGGCACAGTGGACCTCGAAGAATTCACTGCCTTTGAAGACGTTAGGCTGTGCGACTTAATCCTTCAAGTGCTCGCTGAGGGTGAGCTCAGAAATTAAACCATGATGGAGCTGTTGTAGATCCTTGAGGTTTTTGCGGATCGTTGAGGTCTGTAGATAGACAGAGGATGACCTACTTTCATTATTATGTTTCTTTCTATCAATTGTGATTTCATGTAATTGTATGTACGTCCACTCAGACGAATTTTTTTTGCAGCTTAAACAAATGACCTCATCGTATATTCATCCACTCAGACGAATGTTTTGTTGTTTTTTTTTCAGCTTAAACAATAATCTCAAGTGCCAAATACGATCGTGTGCTTTTTTGTACATCAAAAAAGGTTGCAAAAATGTTTCTTTTTGCAGATTCTTGTTTTATGCGAGTTGCGAATTTCAGTAAATGATCTAATGTAGATCTTGCGTTGCCGAATCCAGCTGGTGCGAGGTATGATTCGATTTTTTTTCTCTCAGTCTTGTGTGAACATAATCTTAGCTTTTCCAAAGTGTGAAATCAGAGAAAAAAAATCTGTAAATTGTGAGTTCTGATCGTAGCTTGGCAACTTTTAACAAAGGGCTTACAATAGAAGTTTTCCCATATTCTTGGAGTGCTACCTGATTCCCAGCATCAAAATAACTAAGTTTTTGAAGAAGCAGTTGCCTGTTTTGGGGGGAAAACGGTTGATCATACTGTAAGAAACAGCATCATAACCTTCCGCCACTTTCCTAGATATGTAGGGAGGTAGCTAAATAGATAGCTGGACGGATGGATGGATATGTAGAGAGACAGATTGGTAGATGGTAGATACAAAGGCAGACAGTCAGACACAAAGGCAGACAGAGAGAGAGAGAGAGAGAGAGAGAGGACAGAGAGAGAGAGAGAGAGAGAGAGAGAGAGAGGAGAGAGAGAGAGAGAGAGAGAGAGAGAGAGAGAGAGAGAGAGGTGAGGGCGCAATTGTCTGTCTGAAGGGAGCGGTGGCACATACCTTCTTAATAGTTTCCCTCTCTTTTTTTTTAAATCTCTTTTTCTTTCCACTGGTTTTTCTTTTTTGTTTGTTTGTTTTTTTTTTTTTTGTTTGTTTGTTTTTTTTTTTACGGTCAAATCTCGATGCTTAGAGCAGTCAACTGCGGTACTGACGGTCGAGACTTGGATCAACACAGTAGGGTCAGGCTTTCACAGTTTGAAAATCCTCAGCTCTCTGTTCACCATGTAGTCTGATGCTTTTCAAGGAGCGTCAGAGCGGCGGAAGGAAACGATTTGTCCTTGGCACAGTGGACCTCGAAGAATTCACTGCCTTTGAAGACGTTAGGCTGTGCGACTTAATCCTTCAAGTGCTCGCTGAGGGTGAGCTCAGAAATTAAACCATGATGGAGCTGTTGTAGATCCTTGAGGTTTTTGCGGATCGTTGAGGTCTGTAGATAGACAGAGGATGACCTACTTTCATTATTATGTTTCTTCTATCAATTGTGATTTCATGTAATTGTATGTACGTCCACTCAGACGAATTTTTTTGCAGCTTAAACAAATGACCTCATCGTATATTCATCCACTCAGACGAATGTTTTTTTTTTTTTTTTTTTTCAGCTTAAACAATAATCTCAAGTGCCAAATACGATCGTGTGCTTTTTTTGTACATCAAAAAAGGTTGCAAAAATGTTTCTTTTTGCAGATTCTTGTTTTATGCGAGTTGCGAATTTCAGTAAATGATCTAATGTAGATCTTGCGTTGCCGAATCCAGCTGGTGCGAGGTATGATTCGATTTTTTTCTCTCAGTCTTGTGAACATAATCTTTAGCTTTTCCAAAGTGTGAAATCAGAGAAAAAAAAATCTGTAAATTGTGAGTTCTGATCGTAGCTTGGCAACTTTTAAACAAAGGGCTTACAATAGAAGTTTTTCCATATTCTTGGAGTGCTACCTGATTCCCAGCATCAAATAACTAAGTTTTTTTTGAAGAAGCAGTTGCCTGTTTTGGGGGGAAAACGGTTGATCATACTACTGTAAGAAACAGCATCATAACCTTCCGCCACTTTCCTATTACCAAGGGAAGCAATATCGTCATCAGCATCTTCAAAGGTCAAAGATGAATTGCTGCTGATCTCGCTATTTGGGCTGGGGTTCTGTACATGTTCACTTTGTTTGATATTAATTCCGGAATTTCCTGCTCCTGCTCCTCTTCCTGCTCTCCTCCTCCTCTCTGCCTCTCCTCCTCCTCCTCCCTCCTCCTCCTCTCCTCTTCTTCTTCTTCTCTTCTTCTTCTTCTTCTCCTCTCTCTTCTTCTTCTCCTCCTCCTCCTTCCTCTTTTTTTTTTTACTTTCTTTCATTCTTTCTTCATCTTCTGCACGTTTGTACAAGGTTTCCTCCCACGCCTCCACTGGTGGCCTTATGCGTGTGGGAAGTCAGCGTTGTGCCAAGCGCATGTATTGCTATTCTGGGACTGCAGGACTCATTTCAGCGTTCTGCTTTTTCCGGCGGGGTTCACGCTCATTCTTGTTAGATATCCGTTACACTGGACAGCGCTATTAGGTGCCATTTAAACACAAGTTTGTTTTGTTTTGCGTATTTGTTGATTTTGTTTGTCTGGGTGTCTTGCGTGTGTGTGTGTGTGTGTGTGTGTGTGTGTGTGTGTGTGTGTGTGTGTGTGTGTGTGTTGTGTGTGTGTGTGTGTGCGTGCGTGTGTGTGTGTGTGTTGTGTGTGTGTGTGTGTGTGTGTGTGAGAGAGAGAGAGAGAGAGAGAGAGAGAGTGTGTGTGTGTGAGTGTGGTGTGTGCGTGTGTGTGCGTGCGTGTGCGTGCGTGTGTGTGTGTGTGTGTGTGTGTGTGTGTGTGTGTGTGTGTGTGTGTGTGTGTGTGTGTGTGTGTTTACATTGTTTGAACGAACCAAGTGTAAGCAACATCATCTTTCGGAAGGAATAGCCAAAAGACGGTAAAAGAGAGAGACAGAGAAAGAGAGGGAAAAGAGAGTCGAGGAGGGGGGGGGGGGGGGGGGATAAAGCAGGGAAGGAGGGATAAAGTAGGGAAAAGGTAAAAGAAAAGAGGGAAGGATATAGCAGAGAGAGGGATAAGTTAGGAAGGGGTAAGGCAGAGAGGGGAGGGATAGTACAGGGAGGGATAAGACAGGGATATATGCGCAAGGCGGAGAAGAGAAGAACGGAAGGTAGGAGGGGGAGATAAAACAGGGATGTAGGGAGGAGGCCGGGAGGAATGAGTCAGGGAAGTAGGGATGAGTCAGGGAGGGATAAGACAGGAAGGGATGAGGCAGAGAGGGATAGGACAGGAAGGGATGAGGCAGGGAGGGATGAGGCAGGAAAGTAGGGATGAGGCAGAGAGGGATGAAACAGAAAGGGATGAGGCAGGGAGGGATGAGGAAGGGATGAGGGAGGGAGGGATGAGGGAGGGAAGTAGGGATGAGCGATGGGGCAGAGGGATAAGACAGGAAGCGATGGGGCAGGGAGGGAGGGATAAGACAGGAAGGGATGGGGCAGGGGCAGGGATGAGACAGGAAGGGATGGGGCAGGGAGGGATGAGACAGGAAGGGATGGGGCAGGGAGGGATGACCAGGAAGGGATGGGGCAGGGAGGGATGAGACAGGAAGGGATGGGGCAGGGAGGGATAAGACAGGAAGGGATGAGGCAGGAAGGATAAGACAGGAAGGGATGAGGCAGGGAAGTAGGGATGAGGCAGAGAGGGATGAGTCAGGGATGAGTAGGGATGAGGATGAGGCAGGGAGGGATAAGACAGGAAGGGAAGGGAGGGAGGGATAAGACAGGAAGGGAGGGGGCAGGGAGGGATAAGACAGGAAGGGATGGGGCTGGGAGGGATGAGATAGGAAGGGATGGGGCAGGGAGCGATAAGACAGGAAGGGATGAGACAGGGAGGGATGAGTCAGGAAAGTAGGGGATGAGGCAGAGAGGGATAAGGGATGAGGCAGGAAGGGATGAGGCAGGGAGGGATGAGGCAGGGAAGTAGGGATGGGGGGCAGGGAGGGGGATAAGACAGGAAGGGATGGGGCAGGGAGGGATGAGACAGGAAGGGATGGGGCAGGGAGGGATAAGACAGAGAGGGATATGGTAGGGAGGGATAAGACAGAAAGGGAAATGGTAGGGAGGGACAAGACAGAGAGGGATATGGTAGGGAGGGATAAGGTATGGAGACATCAGACAGGGTGAGATAGGCTAAGGACTGATAAAGGAAGGAAGGATGGGCAGGGAGGAAGGGATAAGGCAGAGAGGGATGTGGTAGGAAGGGATAAAGCATGAAGGAAAAATGGAAGGATAGATGAAATGAGAAGAGATAAAGAGGGAGGGGAAAGGGAGGAAGGGATGAGGCAAGGAGGGATAAAGTAGTAAGGCATATGATAGGGAGGATCAAGATAGAAAGCGTTTAAGACAGGGGAAAAGCAGAGGAAGCAGGGGAGGGGGGTGGGGGGTGGGGTGACGTATGAAGGAATAAAGTTAGAAGGGGTACAGTGACGAGGGATAAGATAGGGAAGAAAAAAAAGGGGTGGAGGGGAAGGGAGGAAGGAATTAGGCAGGGAGAGATGAGGCAGAGTATTCCCCACACTGATGCTCATACCAACAGCTACGCAGATACGCATCCACACAGATGCGTATGTACACACATAGATACATGCATACATACATACACAAGCACACATAGACACATACATGCACACGCAGGCACGCACGCACACGCATGCGCGCGCGTACGCACACACACACACACACACACACACACACACACACACACAAAGTGGAACCAAACAGTCAAGTCCCATGCATCTCTGGGAGTGTTGCTAAACGTTCCCGGTCAGAACTGCAGGTGTCTTTATCTCTCGACCCTGGTTGACGCCGGAGTGGGCTGTGACAGGTGTGACGTAAAACCATGTCATGTGGCCCCTGAGCAGAATGGACCTCCATCACATCATTTTCATTCGTCATCTCTTCATCCTCATTAACTAGTACCATCCATCACACCATCTTCATTCGTCATCTTCATCCTCATTAACTAATATCATTCATCACATCATCTTCATTCGTCATCTTCATCCTCATTAACTAGTACCATCCCATCACATCATCTTCATTCGTCATCTTCATCCTCATTAACTAGTACCATCCATCACACCATCTTCATTCGTCATCTTCATCCTCATTAACTAATATCATTCATCACATCATCTTCATTCGTCATCTTCATCCTCATTAACTAGTACCATCCATCACATCATCTTCATTCGTCATCTTCATCCTCATTAACTAGTACCATCCCTCACATCATCTTCATTCGTCATCTTCATCCTCATTAACTAGTACCATCCATCACATCATCTTCAATCGTCATCTTCATCTTCATTAACTAGTACCATCCATCACATCATCTTCAATCGTCATCTTCATCTTCATTAAATAGTACCATCCATCACATCATCTTCATTCGTCATCTTCATCCTCATTAACTAGTGCCATTCATCACATCATCTTCAATCGTCATCTTCATCCTCATTAACTAGTACCATTCATCACATCGTCTTCAATCGTCATCTTCATCCTCATTAACTAGTACCATCCATCACATCATCTTCAATCGTCATCTTCGTCCTCATTAAATAGTACCATCCATCACATCATCTTCATTCGTCATCTTCATCCTCATTAACTAGTACCATTCATCACATCGTCTTCAATCGTCATCTTCATCCTCATTAACTAGTACCATCCATCACATCATCTTCAATCGTCATCTTCATCCTCATTAAATAGTACCATCCATCACATCATCTTCATTCGTCATCTTCATCCTCATTAACTAGTACCATTCGAAAAAAAGAAGCTCGAGTATTGTGGCCCTTTATGCCCAGGCTGTATGTGCTGGGTGGCACGCCAGAGGGTGAGACAAAAAAAATATAAATGAAATGAATTTAAAACAAAACAAAAAATAATGAAATGAAATAATAATAAAAAAAAAATTAATAACAGTCGTGATATTACTGGTTTATAGCTGCTGGAGCAGAGCAGATGGTATTCTTATTCTTATTGGCAGATGGTATTCGCATCGTGTACTTTTCTTACTCTCGCCCCCCCCACCCCCCACTCCACCCACCCCCCCACCCCCCACTCCACCCCCCCCCCACCCCCATCCTTAATTGCAGCCATTTCCTCCATGTCAGTATATAACCGAAGCAGTCCGGAACACACCCAAATCTAACGTCCTTCTCCTCTCTATCGTCATCGTTTTGCTGCGGCTGCTGCAGCGGCGGCGGCTGCAGCTGCTGCCGTTACTACCACTATCACTGTGACCATGACTACTACTACTACTACTACTACTACTTGTGCTACTGCTGCTGCTTACTGTCAGCCTCTAATTGCAGGCCGTTTCCTCCTCTCGCTGCGCAATAATCGATGCAGTCGATAGCAGGCCCACCTCTCATCCATCTCCTCAAATCCTCTCTTTCTACCTCCTGTCCTCTGCCTTCATATAATTACCATTGATTGCGGCCGCCACTGGTGGCGGGAGGGAACGGGAGGGGTAGAGGGCGAAGAGGTGGGGGTCGGGGGAGGGGGGAGGAGGTTAGGGCGGGAGTGATGCAAACTGGTGAAGGGGGGGGGGGGAGGGGCCGAGGGTGAGGTGGGGTTTGGGGGACGGGGGGTGGGAGGGTGGGGTGGAGAAGGTGGCGACGCCCATTTAGCTTCACGTGAGAAGGGAGAGGGAGAAAATGATTAAGTCAGCCGGAGGTATCGAAGAGGATGGGGGAAGGTGGAGGGAGGGGGTATTCTGCCAGTGACGTCAACAGAAGTGTGACTTAAGCAGAAGGAAGGGAGGGAGGAAACAGTTTTTTTTTTCCAGATGGAGGAGATAAGGCTGCAGACCTGAGGACGAGGCACACGGTACAGATTGTCGCTTGGTCCGCGCTCTCGCCAGCACCATTCCTTCTCCTACCTCTTCACACTCCTCACCCCTTCACCCTACCCCCCTCCCACCGCTGTCCATCCCTCTCCCCTCCTCAACCTCCATTCCCTCCCTTTTCACGATCTCTCTCACCACCACCACCCTCGCCCCAGTCGTCGTGTGTGAGTGAGTGAGTTGAATTGAGTCGCTGGCTACGTGAAAGTGAAAGAGAGAGAGAGGGCTGGGGGGGGGGGGTGGGGAGGACATTTTGTGTGCTGCTGATCTCTCCCCTGCGCCGCTTGACTGTGAGTGTGTGCATGTGCGTGTGTGTGTGTGTGTGTGTGTGTGTGTGTGTGTGTGTGTGTGTGTGTGTGCGCGCGCGCGCGCGCGCGCGTGATTGTGTGTGTGTGCTGTGTGCTAGCTTGCTGGGGCAGGAAGAGATCGAGAACCCAGAGAGGAGGAGGAGGACGAAAAGAAGGAGGAGGAATAAAGCGAGAGAGTGAAGGGGGAAAGTGAAACAAGCCGCACGATGACAGTGCCAGACATACACGGTTAAAGGTCGCTTGTGACATTGTGGCTGCTCCCGCCACCGCTCCTCCCAATCTGACGGCACTGACAGGAAGACGACATAGCTGAATTTGGGTGTTGGTTTTCCCCCCTTTTTAAAAAAAAAAAAAAAAAAAAAACTGCCGGAGAGTGCAACGGATCATACCACTGCGTCTTGGTCTGTGTGAGTGAGTGTGTGTGCGGAGCTCTGTGGTTGATGGCGGTTTCGCCGAGGGTCTGAGGAGATACAGGGACGGTACGTACCGCACGTACGTGGGCCAGGCACGAGCTAACTTTGCTGCATGCTCCCCACCTGGTTCCCGCGCTGTTGCTCGTCGTGTCCTGACTGTCACAGTGTGCTGTCTGGAGTTGCCCCCTGACGGACGAGCTTTCTTCCGTGACGGACGGACGGAAGGGAAGGTAGTGGTGGCTTTCTCACGGCGTGTTCAATGTGCTCCTTCCTCTATGCCTGGACAGTGGTGAAAAAGCTGTTCCGGAATATGACACTGTCCTCCAAGGTACACGCTGTCTGTGGTGGCTCTGTGTTGACTCTTTCCGTTTTATGACCTGTGTCATTTTTGAAAAAAAAAACAAAAAAAAAAAAAAAAATATTATTTCTTGTTGTTGTTGTAATGTTCAGGCCGTTCCGAAGTGTAACCCTTCCACTCCATGTTCACTACTCCAAGTTCAACAAAGGGTGGGTAAAATCCTAGTTCAGCTTCCCCCGTTTATGTCGATCGCGTTGACTGGCTGCGCTGTAGGTAGCGAAAAGCTATTCTGTTTACAGAGCGCCAAGCAATGAGATCAAGACAAGAGGGGGGCTGCTGAACTAGATCTTTTCGCGAATACTGAACCGCGGCTTTCTTCGACAGAAAGCTGCTTTCCGATGATTAATAGTAATTCATTGAAAGGTACCAACTTTCGTATGCACAGAGATGGCGTTTCTAGAACATCTTCCTGACTTCAGTTTAGTCTTTTATTACATTGGCAAGGGGTGGTGGTGTGTGAAGACGTGTCCGATGAGTGGACATGACAAAACAAAAGACCTGACCTGAAAGAAGACATGACTGAAGGACGACATGACGGAGGAAATACTACGCGACATAGAAAAAGAGAAGAGAGTGTGCCGGATAGAAGACATGACGCCGAAAAGATGATGTGAGAGAAAGAAGACGTGTCGCTGAAAAGAAGACATGAGAGAAGACGTGACGCTGAAAAGAAGACGTGAGAGAAAGAAGACATGACGCGCTGAAAAGAAGACGTTAGAGAAAGAAGACATGACGCTGAAAAGAAAGACATGAGAGAAAGACACATAACGCTGAAAAGAAGACATGAGAGAAAGAAGACACGTGACGCTGAAAAGAAGACAAGAGAGAAATAAGACATCCGTCGCAAAAAAGATGATGTGAGAGAAAGGACGTGGCGCTGAAAAGAAGACAAGAGAGAAAGAAGTCACATGACGCTGAAAAGAGGCATATAGAGAAAGAAGACATGACGCTGAAAAGAAGACATGAGAGAAATAGAAGGCGTGACGCTGAAAAGAAGAATGAGAAAAGAAGACCTGACGTTGAAACGGAAGGCATGAGAGAAAAAAAGACATGACGCTGAAAAGAAGGCATGAGAGAAAGAAGACATGACGCTGAAAAAAAGAAGACATGAGAGAAAGAAGACATGACGCTGAAAGGAAGACATGAGAGGAGAGAAGACATGACGCTGAAAAGAAGACATGAGAGAAAGAAGACACGACGCGTAAATAAGACATGAGAGAAAGAAGACACACGACGCTGAAAAGAAGACATGAGAAAAAAGAAGAAGACGTGACGCTGAAAAGAAGACACGAGAGAAAGAAGACGTGAGTCCGTCGGAACGAAGACGGGACTGGAAGGAGGCATGATGGATAGAAGGTCACCAACCAAAGAAGTCGCGACGGAAAGAGGATATAATGGCCTGAGACGTTACGAAGGGAAGATGTTATGGTGGATAGAGGGCATGACCAAAACAAGTCGAACGGAAAGAAGATGATGTAAGATGTCCGTGAAAAGGTCGGTGACGGACAAAGGTGATAAATTATGATGGGGGAAGAACGTGACCAAAAAGAATCACGACGGAAAAAAGATAATAACAGTCGTAAGAGGTTATGACAGAAAGATGATATGATGGATATAGGACGTGACCAAAAGAAACACGACGGAAAAAAAGATAATAACAGTCGTAAGAGGTTATGACAGAAAGATGATATGATGGATATAGGACGTGACGAAGTGTCACCTGTCACGACGGAAAAAAAAAATAAACGGTCGTAAGACGTTAAGACAGGAAGATGATGTGATGGATTGTCGCTGACCAAAAGAAGTCACGACGGAAAGAAGACATGGCGGAAAGAAGATATAATGGCCTTAAGAAGTTGTGACGGAAAGATTTTACATGACGGACAGATGTCCGGGTTGTAAGATCCCATAACGAAAGATAACATGACGGAAAGATGTCTGGTGGAAAGATCACGTGACGGAAAGATGACATGGTGCCGGGGGAAAACTTGACGTCCGAAAGGGGACATGACACTGGCCCAGAGAGGAGGACGTGACACCAGAATATCGGAAATCAGAGTAGAAAGTCTGTTAGAATACCGTACAGCGATCCGAAATCTAAGAGATTCGTTTGGGAAGGGGTTTCGGGGGGGGGGGGGGGGGGGGGGGGGGGCGGCTTGTGACTCGTAAACTCCGGATTAGCCATTGATTACAGTGTACCTGTCAATGTAAATTTAACATAAACTGACATCCAAGGCAGCATTTATTGAGTTTTTGTTTGTTTGTTCTGTCTGCTTTCGCTCAGAAATTAATTACCTGCGTTGACGTGTCATAAATAAATGTCAGCGAACCGCCCAGAGAAACGTGGACAAACGAGTCACACAAGTCAAAACACAACGCGCTTCGACCTCTTAGATCTTCTTCAGGTGAAACAAAAACGAATAAAGATAACGAAAATGCACTTAGATTTGATCGCTTCAGATCGCTTCAGAGTTGAGCGCAAGGAAGAAGGCGTTGAATGAGAACAAATACAGCGTACGTACTGCCATGTACCATACAGTCACTCACTCACATCCACCACGCATCCGTTCTGAACAAGCTTCTGGTAATACCCTGTTGTTCTTCTCTTCCTTATCAGGAGAATCATTTGGGCGGCTCTCTGAAGAATGGTTCACTAGATCTCTTCTGTTCTGTCGGTTTTTATGCCAAGGCCTGTCAAAAGCCTGTGTGTGTGTGTGTGTGTGTGTGTGGTGTGCGTGTGTGTCGTGCGTGCGTGCGTGCGTGCGTGCGTGTGTGTGTGTGTGTGTGTGTGTGTGTGTGTGGTGTGTGTGTGTGTGAGCAAGTATATGTCTGAACATGTATGCGTGTGAGAGCGTGTATGTGTTTGTGCATAAGTATTCGTGCACATATGTGTGTAGGTGTGTGCATATGCGTGTGTGTGTGTGTGTGTGTGTGTGTGTGTGTGTGTGTGTGTGTGTGTGTGTGTGTGTGTGTGTGTGTGTGAAAATCTGACAGCTCCTCTAACCAAACACAGAAAAAAATTACTGTTTTTGATGCATTAGGAAAAATAATGTTGGACATAACAAGAAACCTTTTCATTATTAACCTATAGCCCCCCCCCCCCCCCACCACCCCACACACACACACACACACACACACGCACACACACACACACACACACACACACACACACACACACACACACACACACACACACACACACACACACACACACTCACACACACACACACACACACACACACACACACACACACCTTTACCTCTCTTACTCTCTCTCTCTCTCTCTCTCTCTCTCTCTCTCTCTCTCTCTCTTTCTAACTTTCATTCCCATTTTGTCTCAACAGGGACACGCACATGAGCTTCCGATATTTGTGACTGACAGCTGCGATCCTGATTGCTTCAGTATTATGATCTCGGTTGGCATTTCTGTGTTTGGGCATGTGCACCTGACTATGTAGTTTTGATCTGCTATATTCAACACGGCTGTTTATCACATTCCGGGCGGGAAATATTGTCAACACATACAGGAGCACACACACACACACACACACACACACACACACACACACACACACACACACACACACACACACACACACATACACACACACACACACACACACACACACACACACACACACACACACACACACACAC
>JADBJO010005046.1:72500-75000 GCA_016801955.1 Conus betulinus | reverse complement strand
TGTGTGTGTGTGTGTGTGTGTGTGTGTGTGTGTGTGTGTTTGGCTCCCTGTGATCACATGTTCATTTTGCCTCCTCCTCTTGTGCTTCCTGTCTATTTCTGAGAGAGAGAGAGAGAGAGAGAGAGAGAGAGAGAGAGAGAGAGAGAGAGAGAGAGAGTATGCCTCTCAGAGTCACTGTCCTCTGCCTGTCTGTCCGTCTGTCTGTCTGTGTCCGTGTGTCTCTGTCTGTCTGCCTATCAGTCTACCTATCTCCCTCCCTCCCTCTCTGCTGGTTTACACGTCTTCCAACAAGGGCGTTCGATTTTCGGATAAGCTGCCAGACTTTGGTATGACAGGTTCCCAATCAACGTCTGCCACACGCTCTGTTCCTACTGCCAACAGCCAAACAGGTGAATCACCCCCACCCACCCCCCTCCCCAGTCTCCCCATCCACCCACCCACGCATCCACCCACCCACCCACCTACCTCATCCCCATCTCCAGAATCCAGAGTTGCTGTTTCGGGGAAACATTGACCAACCAACCAACCAACCAAACAAACAACAAAGAGACGAGGAACAACCAGAGCTACGGAATCTGTACAGAAATCTTGTACACGATCTCTGATCTGAATTCGCTGACTCTGGCGGCAGTGACATCCCTGTCTCAAGTGCTGTGAAGTGACCGAGATTGAAATGGAATGGAAAGAGGGAAGAGAGTGAGAGAGAGTGAGAGAGAGAGGGGAGGGAGAGACAGACAGACAGACAGTCAGACAGACAGACAGACAGCACAGCAGATTGTGAGCAAGAAAACATTTTTCCACTATTTTTTTGTCTTGAGTGGAGGAGGGGAGGTGGGAAGTGAGGGGGGGAAGGGGGGGGGTGGGGGGGGGGGGGTGGGGGGGGGGGAGGGAGGAGTGGTGTTGTTGAGCGGAAAGAGAGAAAGGAAGTTGAAGGAGTGGAGGAAATTTGGAAGGGATGTTGGGAGTCTCCGACTTCTTTTTTTTTTTTGTAATGGAGGAAATTGATGGCACATGAAAGCTCTCTCTCTCTCTCTCTCTCTCTCCCTCTCTCTCTCTCTCTCTCTCTCTCTCTCTCTCTCTCTCTCTCTCTAATATGCCACGAAGCCCCATGTAAACAAAAAAATTTACATGAAGTGCAAATGCAAGAAACCACATAAAACTGATGACATGTGTATGCATATGAGGAGGGGAGAGAGAGAGAGAGAGAGAGAGAGAGAGAGAGAGAGAGAGAGAGAGGAGAGACAGAGAGACAGATGGACAGACAGGCAGGCAGGCAGACAGACCGACAGACAGACAGAAGAAGAGACAGAGAGACACATAGAGAGACAGACAGACAGGCAGGCAGACAGACAGACTGGCAGGCAGGCAAGCAAAGAAGAGACAGAAAGACAGACAGTCAAAGAGGGATGGGGTGGGGGGTGGTAACGCAAACATTTACCATTCTTTTATGGGGTCTAATGAGGCACCGAGTCTGAACAAACAAATCAAATCCCGGTGTTGGCAAGAAAATGTCACCACTTTTTTTCCCCCCTAGGGAAGACAAATACACGGATGAACCACACAGTAATCCTGTTCCATTATTGAACATCTATATTGTCATGTTTGTGAGGCGGATTCCCGGTGCGTATGTGCGCAGAGAGAGAGAGAGAGAGAGAGAGAGAGAGAGAGAGAGAGAGAGAGAGAGAGACTGGCAGACAGACAGACAGAAACAGAGACAGAGAGGGAGACATGGACAGACAGCCAGGGAGACAGACCGACAGGCAGGGAAACAGACGGGAGGCCGAAGGACAGGAAAACAGAGACAGACAGACAGACACGGTGACAGACAAACAGGGAGACAGTCCGACAGACAGACACGAAGACATACACGGAGAGAGAGACCGACAGACACACAGACAGACAGGGAGACAGAAAGTGGGTCTGAACAAACAAATGTAATCCCTTGGTAAGAAGGCGAATATATCGGGCGGCTGCTTTGTCTTATTTTGTCAGGAAAGGTTCGTGCCCCCATGCGTGCGTGCGTGTGTGAGTACGTGCGTTCGTGCGTGTATGTGTGTATGTGTGTGTGCGCGTGCGCGCGTGCGTGTGTGCGTACGTGTGTGTATGTGTGTGTGAGTGTGCGCGCACGCGTGCGCGCGCGCGTACATAATTGATTGATCTTGTGTGAACATGTGTGGTCGCGCGCAAGTGCGTAGGTGTATTAAAGTTGATATACCCAATTTTCAGTAATAAAAAATGTTTTCAATCAACTAGTGATCTTTAGTGAGTGTGTTTCTATGTATTTGTGTGTATGCTGTCAACAGTAGACGAAGACGAAGGCAGTAGACGAAGGCAGATTTGGTGTCCTCACACCTCCGGACGTATCTGCTGCATTCGATTCAACAGACCGGAACAGCCCTTTTTCTTCGCTGTAAAACTGTTTGACCTCAAAGGCACCGCTCTTTTATGGTTCATTTCTAACCTTTCTGGCAAGTTCACACAGCGGTTGTAAATGGTCAGC
>JADBJO010005046.1:52500-60000 GCA_016801955.1 Conus betulinus | reverse complement strand
TCGTATGACACAGAAAGTTCATCTGCTCTCGTATGACACAGAAAGTTCATCTGCTCTCATATGACACAGAAAGTTCATCTGCTTTCGTATGGCACTGAAAGTTCATCTGCTTTCATCTGCTTTCGTATGGCACAGAAAGTTCATCTGCTTTCGTATGGCACAGAAAGTTCATCTGTTTTCGTATGGCACAGAAAGTTCATCTGTTCTCATATGACACAGAAAGTTCATCTGCTTTCGTATGGCACAGAAAGTTCATCTGCTTTCGTATGGCACAGAAAGTTCATCTGCTTTCGTATGACACAGAAACGTTCACCAGCTTTCATATGACACAGAAAGTTCGCCTGCTCTCATATGACACAGAAAGTTCATCTGCTCTCATATGACACAGAAAGTTCATCTGCTTTCGTATGGCTCAGAAAGTTCATCTGCTTTCGTATGGCACAGAAAGGTCGTCTGCTTTCGTATGACACAGAAAGTTCATCTGCTTTCATATGACACAGAAAGTTCATCTGCTTTCGTATGGCACAGAAAGTTCATCTGCTTTCGTATGGCACAGAAAGTTCATCTGCTTTCGTATGGCACAGAAAGTTCATCTGCTCTCATATGACACAGAAAGTTCATCTGCTTTCGTATGGCACAGAAAGTTCATCTGCTTTCGTATGGCACAGACGTTCAATCAGTCATTTGTTTTGATGAACCTGAATGGAGAACTATAATATCTGGTCTCCTGCCACTCTTCCTGGTGATTTCTGTATGGTTTTCCCATTGTGGGAGATCTGCTGCGCGCTCCCATTATCCGGTCCGTGCAGTAAATCCTGATTCCGTGCACTAGATGTCGTAGCTTTTTTTTTTCCAGGCCATTTGATAAACGCCGAAGTAATGATGGAACACGCATACATAAGAGAACATGCAACACAATAGAAAGTGCATACATAATACACAGATGGACGCCTTGTGAAAGAAAGAATGAATAATGCATGGTATGCATAAAGAGTAGTTAGGTGTTAGCCTTGTGAAAAGGGGGAAACGAATCGTCAGTGAGACACAATAAGAGAGAGAGAGAGAGCAGACCGACAGACAGATAGAGACAAAGAGAGACGGACGGACAGACAGACAGACAGACAAATGAAACAGACAGTTTAAGAGACAAACTGAAGGATGTGATAAAGGTAAGAAATCAAGCAGTTTTGGCACAGGCATGTGTCTGAAAGTCACAAGTACGAGAAGGCAGGAGACCCACGTACCTATGACAGAGAGACAGGTGGGAGGAGGTGAGTTGATGGCACTGGATGAAAGAACAAAAGAGAGAGGGAGAGAAGGGGGGGGGATGTGAAGAGAGGTTGATAGACAGACAGACAGACGGGCAGGCAGACGGGCAGGCAGATAGACAGACAGACAGGCAGACAGACAGAGAATGGAGAAGACGGGGTCGCACTGGATATGCGGCGAGGAGAGGAGAGTGGAGGAGGGGGAAGGGGTGAGGAGGTGGGGGAATAGAAAGATCGTGAAGGCAAGACGAAGAAAACTTAACAATAATAAAAAAAAAAAAAAAAAAAAGACAGAGAGGGAAAAAGAGAAGGAGGGGAGGAGGGAAGCATGCATGCACGCGCGCACGCACGCACGCACGCACGCACGCACACACACACACACACACACACACACACACACACACACACACACACACACACCACACACACACACACACACACTTACACGCACAAAGGCGCGCGCTCGCTCTAAAACAGGGGAAAAGAGAAATCGGGGGAGAGGAGAGAGTGGAGAAACTGATTGAGAGAGAACGAGCGGGAAGAAAGGAGAAGGGCAGGGAGGAGGTGGGAGGGGGGGGGGGGGGTAGGGGGGTATTCTGCAAGTGATGAAGAAAAGAGAGAAGGACGGGCTGTATGTTCTACCGCATGTGTTTAAGTAGAATTTAAAGGGGGAAAGGAACAGGAGGATGAACGGGGGGTGGAGGAGGGGAAAGGGGGTGTGTGGGGGGGGGGGGGGGGGGTGTGGAGGGGGAAGAGGTGGAGAAAAGCTGAAAACTAAAAACGGTAATGCAGTTGGAGTGCATGTAATAAGGGAGGTAATCTGGTTATCTCCTCTGACCCTTCGATTTCTGGGCAGTGGTTGTCTTCGCCTGATGGTTGTGTGTGTGTGTGTGTGTGTGTGTGTGTGTGTGTGGTGTGTTGTGTAGTATGTATGTGTGTGTGATGTGTGTGTGGTGTGTGTGTGTGTGTGTGTGTGTGTGGTGAGAGAGAGAGAGAGAGAGAGAGAGAGAGAGAGAGAGAGAGAGAGAGAGAGAGACCAGAGGGCTTGATGTAACAAAATGCGTTAATTTCGCTCTTGTGCCGCTAACCTTGCGATCATTTTTCATTTTTTCTCTCTCTCTCCCTCCCTCCCTCCCTCCTCTCTCTCTCTCTCTCTCTCTCTCTCTCTCTCTCTCTCTCTCTCTCTCTCTCTTTGTGTGTGTGTGTGTGTGTGTGTGTCTCACTCTCTGTCTGTCTGTCTCTCTGTCTGTCTGTCTGTCTCTCTCTCTCTCTCTCTCTCTCTCTCTCTCTCTCTCTCTCTCTCTCTCTCTCTCCTCTCTCTCTGTCTGTCATCTGATTTCCATGAATTTGGATGAAGTGTCAATCCTTTATTGATTTCTTTCTATCGAAGCGAGTGTTCCCAACAGCAGGAACGAAAACTGAAAAGCTGGCAAGCTGTTTGTTTTTATTTTTGATTTTTTGATTTTCTTTCTTTCTTTCTTTCCTTTTTTTTTTTTTTTTTTGACTTTACGGTGATATAAAAGCCTTCCGCAAGTAAAACACAGATCTGGAATGCGCTTGAAAAGATGAACACACACACACAACACACACACACACACACACAAACACACACACACACACACACACACACACACACACACACACACAGAGTCACTCGCTCACTCACTCTCTCTCTTCGCACGCACACTCGCACACACACACACACACACACACACACACACACACACACACACACACACACACACACACAACACACACACACACACGCTTACACACACACACACACACACACACACACACACACACACACACACACACACACACACACACACACACACACATCGATCCCCCAGTTGCTGTGAATATACACATCAGCACAGTCCTGCTGATGGGGATCTGGATTACCTGATTTCTTGAGATGTGTGTGTGTGTGTGTGTGTGTGTGTGTGTGTGTGTGTGTGTGTGTGTGTGTGTGTGTGTGTTTTTGTCGCAACGTCTTAGAGAAGATTGCTTGTTTGTCTCTCCCGTTGGTCTATCTTCTCTCTGCGCCGAAGTGGCCGAAGAAGTTAATATTCATGGAAAGCACGAATTACTAGTATAGTTCTTGCCTGGACTGACATTTCTTTTGTTGTCTTTTTTTATGTAAATTATATCGTTTTGATACACTTCCTTAGATCTACAGAAATCAATAACAGTTGCAAGCAACAAGGACAGCAGAACAAACAAAACAAACAGAAACGAACAACCTGGAACATACAGGACTAACAGTTTTTAATATTTTGGCTTTACATTAACAACGAAGCTGTGGTGATAGTTGTGAAAATAGAAATAATGACAATAATAATAGTAACCATTCGTATAGCGCCCTTATCTGAACACAGTGCTTACACCACACAAAGATACACTTCATAGCGATACTGACCGGTCATGCATCTACAAACACACGCACGAACACAAGCGTGCTCATACACATACACGCGCGAGCACGCGCGCGCACACACACACACACACTCACACACACACACACACACACACACACACACACACACACACACACACACACACACACACACACCACACGCACACGCGCACAAACCTGCGTTCGTACACATACACGCACACTCACACATATGCATACGCACCAATCTCCCATCAGCAAACGCTTAAAGAGGGAGCTGAAGAACGGACGGGGGCGGCAAAGTACAGTGTGGCACAGAACGTGTGTGTGTGTGTGTGGGGGGGGGGGGGGGAAGGGGGGGGGGGGGAGGTGAGCATCACGAAAATGATGCAAAACAAAGTGCAGCAGCACAAACTAAATACAGTTCAACAGTAAGATCAAAGGTATTGCTGACAAATAAAGATTTCCTGTAAGGTGTGCGAAAGAACAAAGAGTTTCAAAGGAGCGAAGCTTACATGGAAGAGAACTCCCAAACAGAAGGGACACAAAAAAGAGAAACGCGCAGTCACTATCATTTGTGTTAGCTTTGAGATCATGACAAAGATGTGGAGTTTAAATTGTTGTGATTGAATTGTTTTGACGTTCAGCTAAGATCTAGGCTGTTGCTGAAGGCTGTTGACATCGCATTAGGCAATTGAAGCAGCGATTTTGTTTTTATCTGCGAATGAAACTTTTTTTTTTTTTCGTATACGTGACAAGCCAATGCATGCAATAATCCGTAGGTAAAACAGAAAATGTTGCCTGAATGTCTTTGCGCACATCCTGATGAATATAACATATCAACCCTGTTCACTAATCGAACTTCTTACTAGAATATTGTTTTAAAATGATAATTAACAGGTGAAAATACCACCCCAGTATAAATTAAAAAAAAAAAAAAGATAAGCTAAAGCAGCGATTAGCAGATTGCTGACAGAAAATCTTGGTTTTGCTCCCCTCCGCCTCCCCCCCCCCCCCCCCCCCCCCCCCCCCCCCCCCCCCCCCTTCTATTTTTTTTGTGTGTGCACTTTTTTCTCTTTTTTGTCCCCCACCCTCACCCCCCTAAGATGGGACTTCCATTCTCCTGTTTTCCCCACTTTTTTTTTTTCTATACCTCCATCAACTCATACTCACCATCAGATCTGTGTGTTCAATTACCGATGGAAATGAAACTGCAATAAATATGAGCTCCTGAACTCACAGTGTTATGGCATGTTTTGTTTCAACAGGTGAACACTAAATCTCTACCGTCCCTACCGCACGGAAGTTCATAGAATTGGACGAGTCACGTCGCCCGACATATATAATGATGGTTTTTAAGTAACAGAGGCGGATGAAAAACAACGACAAAGGGAAACAGTACAGAATCTACTTCAGATTCTTTCCGTTTAACAGTGCGCTTTCATTTTCAGTAGAAATGCGATAAATGTTTTAAAGGGCAAGAGGCCCAAACGGACATTTCTTTTTCGAATTATGTTCAGACATTATTTTTGTCCCCTTGTAAATAGAATGATAACGTCATTTGATAATGAAGAAGAACCGTCGGCATTTTTCTACCTGTCCTTTGTGGATGGATGGTTGGATAGTCCGTTCTCTCTCTCTCTCTCTCTCTCTCTCTCTCTCTCTCTCTCTCTCTCTCTCTCTCTCTCTCTCTCTCTCTCTCTCTCTCTGTGTGTGTGTGTGTGTGTGTGTGTGTGTGTGTGTGTGTGTGTGTGTGTTTCATAGCCCAGCCGAACAGGCCACATGAACGCTGCATCACTAGGACAGGGGCACCGTACGTGGGAAGACTTCAATACTGGCTGTTTCGCCATCGGTCTTGAAACAACTGTTTCTTCCTGCGAGCTTTGGGCTATTAGCTATGACAGTAATCTCACTGCGCTCGCTCTCCTCTCTCTCTCTCTCTCTCTCTCTCTCTCTCTCTCTCTCTCTCTCTCTCTCTCTCTCTCTCTCTCTCTCTCTCTCTGTGCCCTCCCTAACCCCGCCATCCCCCCGCCGGAGAATTAAGGAATTGAACACAATTCCCAGACAAGCTGTGTACTTATCATTTATGGCTGCGAAGACGTCCTGTCCCCCCACCCCCCCCCCTCCTCCCCCACCACCCACCCCCCCCCCCCCCCCCCCCCCGTACCACCCCCCTTTCACCCCCCTTCCACTGTCGCTTCCCCATCAACTCCATCGGTCCCCTGCCCCCACGGCCCCACACTCCTCTCTCTCCCCTTCTCCCTGTCTTCTCTGCCCCTTTCGTATTAATATTATTATTATTATTAATGCCAGTAAACGGCTTCTGTCTCCTTTCCCTGGAAGGCGATGGTTCGTTTAGAGCGCGTTAGACTGTATGGGGAGGGAATGCTTTTATATATGCCAGAGGGGACCTGATGGTCCAGCGGGTGGGTTTCCCAGACAGGCGTGAATAGGAAGGACGGATGGACAGAGAGTGCCGCAGAGAAGAAAGTGGTTTAAAGAAGAGGTTGACCCTTTGCCCGTGAGCCGCAAAGCTCGGTGAGACGCCAGAAGTAAAATTATAAGACAGATATGATGAAAATAGTGATAGTAGCAAATAAGAACAAAAAGGAGGATGAGGAGGATGTCTACGAGGAAGACGATGATGATGACGAAGACGACAATGACAGTGATGAGGACGAGGAGGAGGAGGAGAAGGAGGAGGAGGAGGAGGAGGATGGTTGCAATGAGGTTATATTAACATTTAGCCTAGGAGGAGAAGACTCTCCATCAACGGAAAGAAATTCGACAAGTGATTCAGAAAGCTGCTTTCCATCAGTAGATCATCCTCCTGTTCGCCCATTAAGCACCTTAAGGGGAGATAATCTGTTGTCGGAAAGTCTGATTTATAACAGCGGCTAAATCCACATTTAGCCCCGAAAGAGAAGATAACCCTGTGACGTAAACAGCTTTCTGAATTGTTCGTTTAGCTTCTTTCCATCAAAATAATACTTTCTGATTATTGTTTAACCTCATTGTTATTTTATTGTTACTATCTTCTCTTACGGAGGTAAATGCGGATATAGCCGACGATGACGACGATGATGATGATGATGATGACCCACGACGCCAACGACGACGGTGATGATGATGATGATACTGAGTAATTAGGAGGAGGAGGAAGTGACCGAAAGCAGGACCCAAATCCTGCACACGTGTACTCACTAAAGTATTGTATGATTTTGTTTTTGTACGTGTCATACGTTTGGCAACAACAGCAGTGATAGCAACAAATTGTCAACAAAAGTATTACAATAACAGCAACAACAACAAGTAACACCAACACACAAGAACATCAACAACATAACCACCACCCACCACCACCACCACCTGCACCTGCACCACCACCACTAGAAAGAACAGTAGTAACACCACCATCACCACCAACAACAACAGACCATTAGTATCGCGACCACCTCGACCAACAGCATCAGCAGCAAAAACAACAACAGCAACAACAAGAATAACAACAAGAGAGGGAATGATGTCAACTTTTGCCTGGATACAAAGACCAAAGGGCTCAGCTTTGCTGGAGATCGTTTTTTTTTTTTTCTCGGATAGCTGAACGATTTTTTGGTCGTTATTTTTGTTGTGGTTATTGCTGTTCTTTTTCTTGTTTACCAGAATTTTGTGCCCTCCCTGTGGAAGATCTCTACTGTCGAAACGCCTTGCATATATCTTGTCATTGGTTAGTTCCTTTTCTCCGGCGGCACCGTCACACCACGCTCATTCTCTCGGTTGTTAATATTTGTCGAGGGACCAGTCACGATCATCCATACAGCAGCAGCAGCTACA
>JADBJO010005046.1:27500-30000 GCA_016801955.1 Conus betulinus | reverse complement strand
GCATAGTTGGAGAAGCATCTCGCTCCGCAGGGTGCCACTGCGTCCGTCCAACGACAAGTCCCCATAAACTTGCCAACAATGGCGGCATTGACGACGCCATTACGGCGTAGACGCGGAGAGAAAATCGAAATTGATATCGCTTGTAATTTTAAATGATCAGTGAGAGGGAAAAACTTGACGATGCTGTTGGGTTTCCATACTTGTCGGAGACTGTATGACAGGGGTGTATGCTACGTTTCTGTTCATAATGTATCCCGGCGTTAGCCAGGCCCGAGAGATACGAACACCTGCTGTGTTGATCAGGAAGTTAGAGCAACACTGTCAGAGATGCGTACATGAAGTGGATGAAACTCGACTGTGTGGTTCTAGCTTTTCTTTGAAGTCCCCAACATGCTGAACCCAAGACCCAAGGTAGGAGCCAGGCGTCACCGAAAATACCACATTTAAACGTCTGTGAGGGAATCGAACCCCTGACCTCCCTGCCAGCAAGTCTACAACGCTGAACAACGTACCACGGCAAACAGTTCAGAGGACGTTTCTGTAGGGCTTGAATTCGATTTGATATAAGGCTGTTGTTTAAATTTAAAGAAAAATGTTCAAACACAAAAAGAAAGATTAACATTGCAAGCATACATTGTCAACCTGTCTTTATAGTTTTTTTTGACGGTTTTTTTGTTTTTCTGTTTGCTTGTTTGTTTGTTTAAATATTTTTGACCAGTGGTCAATGTGGATTTAGTACAGCGGTCTCGAGAAGTGCTGAGCTCCGATGCATTTATCTCCTCATTCCCCCCCCCCCCCCCCCCCCCCCCCCCCCCCCCCCCCCCCTTCCCACCACCCACCCATTCCCTTCCCAGACCACCACATCTCTCTCTCTCTCTCTCTCTCTCTCTCTCTGTCTCCCCCCCCCCCCCCCCCCCCCTTTCTCTCGCTGATTGAACTATTAATGTTGACTAATGGGGCAAATTGTTTATAGCGTGCCCACCCGCAGCACGTGTTCCGAGAAAATGTGTGGGTCACTCTTCCTGACCGCGATCTCTAACACAGATTATCTCCCCTGCAGATTTCCGAACATCGTCTTCTGATATAACCCTAACACGTCTGAGACTTCTATTCTAATCCTAACTTAAGATGTATTGAACTTGTGACGTATCAGACCTGGGACGAATCGAACCAGGGACGTATTGAACGTGGTCTTTATTGAATCGGGGCTTTGTTGAACTTAGGCTTTATCTATAAGAATATAGGTTTCTCCGTGTGAGATTTTGATTCTGAGTCTGTAGCTACTTTTCTTAGGCTTTATTGATCCTTGCACCTTTTCAACCTGGTCCTTATCGGTCTTGGGCCGTATTGAAGCTGAGATGTATTGAACTTTGGACTAGTTAAACTCAGGCGGCATGGAACCTGGGCCGTATTGCGCCTTGACCTTGCTTAACCTGCAGCTTGTTGAACCGGGGCCCTATTGAACCTGGGGGACTAAACTGAACCTTGGACTGACCGAACTTCGGCCGTTTTGAAGCTAGGCCTTATTGAACGCGGAACTTAGTGAACCTAGGTCTTACCGAACCTGGGTCGTATTGAACCTGTGATGCATTGAACCCTGGCATTATTGAATCTGTGACTTATTGAACCCGGGCATTATTGAACCTGTGATGTATTGAACTCTGGCATTATTGAATCTGTGACTTCTTGAACCCGGGCATTATTGAACCTAGCATTATTGAACTCGGACATTTTTTAACCTGACATTATTGAACCCGGGCACTATTGAACCTGGCATTATTGAACTTGGCATTATTGAACCTGGCATTATTGAACCCGGCATTGTTGAACCCCCAGACATTATTGAACCCGGACATTATTGAACCTGGACATTATTGAACCTGGCATTGTTGAACCCAGACATTATTGAACCCGGACGTTATTGAACCTGGCATTGTTGAATCCAGACATTATTGAACCCGGACATTATGAACCTGGCATTGTTGAACCTGGCATCATTGAACCTGGCATTATTGAACCTGGTATTGTTGAACCCAGAGACATTATTGAACCCGGACATTATTGAACCTGGCATTGTTGAACCCAGACATTATTGAACCCGGACATTATTGAACCTGGCATTGTTGAACCTGGCATTATTGAACCTGGCATTATTGAAACCTGGCATTGTTAAACCCAGACATTATTGAACCTGGACATTATTGAACCTGGCATTGTTGAACCCAGACATATATGAACCCGGACACTATTGAACCTGACATTGTTGAACCCAGACATTATTGAACCTGGCATTGTTGAACCTGCTCGTTATTATTGAACCCGGAGATTATTGAACCTGGCATTATTGAACCTGGCATTGTTGAACCTGGCATTGTTGAACCCGGACATTATTGAACCTGGCATTGTTGAACCCGGGCATTGTTGCACCCAGACATTATTGAACCCGGACATTATTGAACCCAGACATTATTGAACCCGGACATTATTGAACCTGGCATTG
>JADBJO010005046.1:20000-22500 GCA_016801955.1 Conus betulinus | reverse complement strand
TGGTATTTTTGGCGTTTCCGAGTTAGCATGATGGTTTGATGAAGTGGGTGGCAAAAAAAAAAAAAATTGTGATAGCTTGTGAGAAAATCAGGTTACTACCTGTTTGAAGCCAGGATCTGTTGAACACACACACTCACACACGCACACGCACACACACACACACACACACACACATGTATGTATGTATATACACATTTTACTACCCTTCGCTGGCTGCTTTGGGGGTGCTGTTGGATTCTTAACCCCTTGGTGGTGAAAACACCACAGAATTATGGACTGTGGTGTGTCTCTCTATTTGACGCCAAGAGCGCAAACACAATCAACCGTGTCTCCCTGATGAGTCCGATCCAGCGGACGAAAGGCCTGGGAGCAGGCAGATCTGCCTTCGAGAGGGATTGCGATGGTTCCCTCATGTCATGCAGCTCGTGAAGGGTGTTCGTATTACTGATATATTTTCTTGATTCTATGTTCCCATTTTCTTTCATCTTCAACTTCCCCCCCCCCCCCCCCCCCCCCCCCCCCCCCCCCCCCCCTTTTTTTTTTTCTTTTTTTTTTGTTAAGTTCAAATCTTTGACGAAGTCATTAGTATAATGATGGAAGAATTGTTAGCCTGCATTTGTTTTCCCCCACTACTTAATTGTTCAGTATATATATATATATATATATATATATATATATATATATATATATATGCAAGGAGTCATAAGACACAGGCCACTGCTTATCCAAACATATTATTTTCCTTGTGAATTTTCGTCCACATGGGCTACTTCAAACAAGCTTCTGATTGTAACACGAGAAGGGCAAGCGACAATATCCACTCCAAGAGAACAATTCACAAGCAAAAACAAACACACAAACAAACAAAACCAGATAGATAGATAGCTAGACAGACAGACAGATATAGATATACTTTATTTCTCTTTGTCTCTGTCTGTCTGTCTGTCTGTCTGTCTCTCTCTCTCTCTCTCTCTCTCTCAAACATAAACGCGCGCGCGTGCGCGCGCGCGTACTCACACACACAAACACACATACACACGAAGGCATGCGCACGCACACACACACACACACACACACACACACACACACACACACACACACACACACTTTCTCTCTCTCTCTCTCTCTCTCTCTCTCTCTCTCTCTCTCTCGCTCTCTCTCAGACTCTCTCACTCACTCACTCTCTCTCTCAGACTCACTCACTCTCTCTCTCTCTCTCTCTCTCTCTCTCTCTCTCTCTCTCTCTCTCTCTCTCTCTCTCTCCCGATCATATCTCCATGGACTGAATGTGGCTACGTCATGACAGGATTTAGAACGGACTATGCACAAAAATAAAGGAAACCATAGATGTATGAATTTTAAATAAATCTAACCCATTTTGATGACCGATACTCTAGAAAGCCTAAGAACGCGCTAAGGAATGATAACAAGAGAAGCTTCTTCACATCATAGTTTTGTTTGTTCTAATCGCGGTCATTCAACCCGTCCTACCGCAACCCCCTACCCCCCCACCCACCTCACCCTCTCACCCAGGAGGCCGAGCGATGCTATCTTAATAGAAAACCTACAGCGTGACATCCCGGCCTGACAGAGCGAGGGGACGACACGGAACGGGACGAGAAGTGACATCCGGGCCCCTAGCTGCCAAGAACCCGGCTGTACCGATCCGTCCTGTTTGACAGCTTGCACACCACAGCGACCGGTGCGCTGTTTTCTCCATGGTCTCGATTCCCATAATCACAAATCCCACAACAATCCCTTTTCGCATTGGCTTACTCAATTTTTGTCAACACTACGGGCCCTGCGGTCGAAAGGTTAGAAGTATCCCTTCTGTGGAGTGGACGGTTATGAGTTGTAACCTCTGTTAGGGTAGGTATATTTTTACAGCTTGGAAATGCTGTCTGCCCACCCAACTGCTAAATGGATACCTGAGTGAGTTGAGGGGAAGGTAAAAGCGCTTGAAAGCGGGGCCGCGGGGGGGGGGGGGGGGGGGGAGGACTCAGTCTTCCATACTGCCATCCTCTAGACACAGTGAATTTCTAACAGCCACTGCCCTTACAGCTCTTAGGCTATAGGACTTTAGCTAGTCACTGCCCTCACAGCTCTTAGGCTATAGGACTTTAGCAAGCCACTGCCCTTACAGCTCTTAGGCTATAGGACTTTAGCTAGTCACTGCCCCTCACAGCTCTTAGGCTATAGGACTTTAGCTAGCCACTGCCCTTACAGCTCTTAGGCTATAGGACTTTAGCAAGCCATTGCCCTCACAGCTCTTAGGCTATAGGACTTTAGCTAGTCACTGCCCTCACAGCTCTTAGGCTATAGGACTTTAGCTAGCCACTGCCCTTACAGCTCTTAGGCTATAGGACTTTAGCTAGTCGCTGCCCTTACAGCTCTTAGGCTATAGGATTTCAGCAAGCCACTGCCCTTACAGCTTTTAGGCTATAGGACTTTAGCTAGTCACTGCCCTTACAGCTCTTAGGCTATAGGATTTCAGCAAGCC
>JADBJO010005046.1:12500-15000 GCA_016801955.1 Conus betulinus | reverse complement strand
AATTGTCGGGAAAAGGGAAAGAGGGGGGCCGGGACTGCGGGAGAAAGACAAACAGGAATGGAAAAGAGGGCGTTAGAATGCAAATCTTAAATCTTTCTCATACAGAGTTTGGGAACCTGCGAGGTCCATCTTGGAAAACAGGATCATTAGAAATTTTATGTCGCCTGACCAGAGTCGATTTTCGTCCACTGATTCAGACTCATCAGCGAAACCTGGCTGATTACGTCAGTCCTCCCTTGGAATCAATGGGAGATATGCCATCTATAATAATTCTGTTCAAGGGCGCAACAAGAAATGAAAAAAATGAGTAAATAAAAAGATAAAATAAAAAATAATGAGAGAGAAAAAGAAAGAAAGAAACATCGAATCCAACGACAACCTAAAGCTGTCATTGAAGAGTAGGAAAGCAAAATGAAGGGGGGATGGGGGGGGGGGGGGGGGGGGGGGGGGGGGGGGGGGGGCACTGAAGGGAAATAGATTGCATGAATGATATAAGAAATAAGTACCGATAAAAAGAAAAAAAAACTGTGGTGGTCTCTGCTTGATGATCAGTTACAGAAGAGAAAGGGTGGTCGAAAGATGTCAACAGTCAGAGTAGTCAGCTGCTCTAGTGATTTATCAGCCAAGCATTGTCCGTCACATCAATACACACACTCACGTGTGTGTGTGTGTGTGTGTGTGTGTGTTGTGTGTGTGTCCTTTGTCTGAGTCAGTCTCCAATAGAAAGACGTTGGCAGTCACTGGGCTTGTCTTTGTGGTGAAGGAATGTCCATTGTTCGCATGCTGCTAGACTCTTCTTTTGAGTGTGTGTGTGTGTGTGTGTGTGTGTGTGTGTGTGATATCTCTCTCTCTCTCTCTCTCTCTCTCTCTCTCTCTCTCTCTCTCTCTCTCTGCTCTCTGCGTGTTGTTTACCCCCCATACCCTGTCCCACTCCCTCAAGCACACACACAGTGGAGGCCAGCTTGGCTTCCACGACGAAGGAACGTGGAAATCAGTGGAAATCAGAATCAGTCACGTGTCACTGGCACCAACGATTAACGCACGAAATGGTTGTAACAGAAACCAGAGAGAGAGAGAGAGAGAGAGAGAGAGAATCCTGGTAATCCACCACCACCACCCCAACACCCTACTTCCCACCACGAACCAACGGCTTTCTCGCCTTACTTTGAATTAAATTAACCTGCCCATTGTTCGCCCGCTTGGAAGATAATGTCTTCTATGAAGCGGTGAGGAGGGGGAGGGGGGAGGGGAGGGGGGTGAAGGAGACACGAGAGACAAGGGGTTGAATACTAGCGTTGAACTTTTGTTGATCGACACCATCTTGTCGGCACGAGAATCTCGACAGATCCTCGCCACCTTGTCTTGACAGCACATAGCAGGGGTCGAATGACTTCATTAAAGTAGGTCTCTACTGCGGCCCAAAGGTGAGTAGTAGTAGTAGTAGTAGTAGTAGTAGTAGTATAGAGGTAGTAGTAGAAGTCCAGTAAATATTTGCCTTTAACGCTATATGAGGTTAAACGTTTTGCAATAGAAAAAAAGTCAACTGTTTTATATACCTTGAATAGTTGGGCTAAACATCTCAAAGCCTAAAAGTCTAGAAAAAAGCCAGATGGAAATGAACATATGGTGGTTGCCTAAATATGGTACCCCATCCCCATCGTAGCTTCCGCCATCATGAGAGAAATGCCATGTGTATTTGAAAAGTGTAGCCTAATCTGGACGTTTCGTTTTGTCTGAATCAACTCGAATTTTGAAGCAACAGCGTACAATGCAAGAAGAAAGAGTAGCATTTCAAAAACTCCTGCATAAATCATCGAACACAGATAGATGAGACAATGTTTAAAGCGGTTTAGCGGAATGATACTTTCTTTCAATTCAACACTGAACATGCATCAACAAGCCTGTATTTCACAACTCGGGATGATAATCCTTAACATTAAATCCCCTTCTAGTCTTACACGATCAATTTTTTTTTTTTATTAAAACACTCACAATAAGTCTTTAAAAACCAATAGTAGTAGTTTGCACAATAGGCAAGAGGACAATCGCTGGACGATTTAGCAAGAGCTTAATTGTCGGCCGCTCTACCAAACGCCGCACGGTTGATTTGGTCCTGCGGGATTCGGCCAGCGTGGTGTGTGTTGCGGCCCAAACAATGGGCTGAAGAAGACAGGCTGGTGGTGGTGTGTGTGTGTGTGTGTGTGTGTGGGGGGGGGGGGGGGGGTTGCAGGGCTGTTTGATGACGTGAAGATCTTACCGGGCCTAGGGTACGTGGTTTTGGCGTCTGCACGTCTTACTAACATCTCCACCTCCTCCTCCTTCTTCCTTCCACTCCTGCCCCCCCCCCCCCCCAGCCCACCCCTTCCACCTCCTCTCCGCCCCACATCTCTCTCTCTCTCTCTCTCTCTCTCTCTCTCTCTCTCTCTCTCTCTCTCTTTCCGGATGTTTCACGAGGGTTTTTAACCAATGTGGGATGTCACACATCTATTTTGGGCCTCCG
>JADBJO010005046.1:5000-7500 GCA_016801955.1 Conus betulinus | reverse complement strand
CGCGCGCGCACATACACACACACACACACACACACACACACCACACACACACACACACACACACACACACACACACAGGACAGTTTTGATTTTATTTTCAGCTTGTGCCAAAATCAAATTAAAGAAAAAAGACCCCTGATAGAAAATGATAGGCCTGTCTGTATTGGGTCTATCCGAAAATAAGACATTCCTGGCAGGCGATATTATCATTTAATCTACTTTTTTTTAAGGGGGGGGGGGGGGGGGGGGGGCCACATTAGTGTGAAACATCTTCTGATCAATCTCAGAGGTGGTCTTCGGGTGCAATGGTCTTCTGATCAATCTCAGAGGTGGTCTTCGGGTGCAATGATCTTCTGTTGGAAAACTCCTCCCTCCCCCCCTCCCCACCTACCCCCTCCCCTCCCCCCCTGTCCTTCCTTCACAAACGCGATCAAATGTTAATTTGAACACAACAGCTGCCCCACGATTCATTTAAACACATCGGTGTATAGTTCTTGATTACTGACTCTAACTCATGAATGATACATGTCAGCTTTGAATGTTTCTGGTCAAGACGTTTGGTTGTTGGAAGGACGGGTGCTGGATGTATGTACTTCTAACTGCTTGCAACCCTGGTCGTTGACGGGCGTTTACAGTGCCCGTTTTATTCTGGTTGTCTTCTCTGTAGAGGAAATAAAACGGGGGGAGTTTGGTTAGAGGATACTGAATGGGTGGGAGGGGACGGGGGGTCGGGGGGGGGGGGGAGGGGTGTGGCAAGTGACCTTTCCACCGTTATAATGACAATAATTCAGCAAAGATTTTTTTTTTATTATTCTTGAAAGAGGGAAGTGTGTGTGTGTGTGTGTGTGTGTGTGTGTGTGTGTGTGTGTGTGTGTGTGTGTGTGTGTGTGTGTGTTATCAGTTCGTGTGAAGAAATTGGCAGGGTGAGTGGTTGGACCTAACCATTAACGGACAGCACAGGAGACATTGAATTCTCTTTCATGAGCAGAACCATGCTTTTTACCATTTCACTCAGAACAAAAAAAAAAACCACCTTTGGAAGGCAATTCAGGCAGTGACTGTTGACACGGCAAAGGACCAGGGACTTGTGTGTGCAGATACTGAAGTAGCAGCGCGAAAGAAGGGACCACAGACCTTAAAGGGGGTGGAAGTTCACTTCAGCTCTCGTCTTGTGGGAACTCCACTGTTGGTGCTTGGTTGACCTGTTCTGTTCGCGTTGTACGTCAACCAGTGTACTCCAGAGAAACCCAACCTAGATGGGCAGATAGAGAAAGAAGGGAGATAATGGCGTGTTTACCCCGAAAGCAAACCCAGTGGGAAAACTGCTGTAAATACGTTCAATTTTTCCTTGTCCAAGCGTTGTTTGATTGATTCGATTTGACTGTAAACTCATCCAATGTTTTTTGCACAAGCGTTGTTTGATTCATTCGATTTGACTTTTTTTTCCACTTGATATTTATTTACTTTGCGATATATGTACACAAGTCGGAAATACGTATACTTCGACTCAGAAATTTTCCCAAACACACTGCAGAAGTTATATTGAGAATATTGGGATGGTTACGGTTCGTCGTGAATCTCGAACTTTTGTTTAAAAAAAAAAAAGGAGGGGGGGTGGGGGGGGCTATGAATAGTCCAAAGCTTACGAATGTTCGTTAACAGAGAAGAGTGCATTATATATTTAGTTGGACTTGACAGTCATGTTTAATTTTTGGAGTCTCGTTTTTACGGTCGTTTGAAAGTTGACATTGGTGGAAGTGAAGATCTCAGAGTTGTTACCATAGTCGACTTTTAACCTGTGTCTCTGTTAGGTGGAGATTCTTTTTTTGTCTGCCAGTTTACAATAGAGATTTTTTTCCTGAACAACAGTTGAGCAACGAAATGGGTGAATTCATAGAAGTTATACTGCACATATGTATCAAACCTAATAGTTGCACACGCATTGAACACAATATGTGATCAAGAATATTATTAGTTAGTAAATGGCATATAACAATTGAAAGTAGGTCCTTGTATACCTGAAAGGCAACATTTACTCATTTTAAATGCAGTACGCACTGTTGTAAAATTTAACAGTACATTCCTTTATTCCATGAACAAAAACATAAACACGACAAGAAAAAAAAAAGCTGAGTGTGTCATTATTCTGGTTTTATTCCTGGCCCTGAATTTTTATTTTCACACACACACACACACACACACACACACACACAACACACACACACACACACACACTCACACATACACACACACACACACACACACACACACACACACACACACACACACACACATACACACACACACACACACACTACAAAACAGGACCACCAGTACAATTCATTAAAGACATCTCGGCCAGTCTTGTATCTCAATGAGTCTTTGACTCTGCTTACGAATACTGACGAGCTAGCCAGCCATTCAGCTTAGGCTGGCATTCATCGAGAGGTTTGGGACTGCTTTGGGGTCTTCCTTTGAGTCGGCTTTGTCTCTCTGTCCC
>JADBJO010005046.1:0-2500 GCA_016801955.1 Conus betulinus | reverse complement strand
AAATATGAAAATTATGCAAATTGACAAGGATTATTTAAACGAGTCCGACACTTCAAGAAGTTGTCTTCCAAAGGGAGGCTATCTTGTCGGGTTTTCAAGTAAGAAATGGAGACGTTCTATTAAAAACCCCAATCAGATGACTTCCCTTGTTAGCGTTACTTGCGGGGTAGAGTTTACATTGTCACACCGGCCGATCGCAGAGCACTCTGTTAGTCCTGTCTCCTCGTAGTGGGGAAAAAGTTTGTCTACTGAAAAAAAAAAGGAAACAACAAAGAACTAGTTACCTTTGTTACTTACACAATTCGTGACGCAACACCTGAACTGTCAATGTCCTGAAAGGAGATGATGACACTGAAGTGTTGTTAAGGGTGCTAGGCATTCTTTGAATTTTTATCATTCCCAGTTTTACAAAAAATGAGTCAACGGTCACTGATGATGATAATGAAAATGCATAATGGCTGACCAATGAACACACTAAAATGACATAAAAATGCATAATGGCTGACCCATGAACACACTAAAATGACATAAAAAATACATAATGGCTGACCAATGAACACACTAAAATGACATTAAAATGCATAATGGCTGATCAATGAACACACTAAAATGACCACAAAAAAAATGCATAATGGCTGAGCAATGAACACACTAAAATGACATAAAAATGCATAATGGCTGACCCATTAAAACACTAAAATGACATAAAAATGCATAATGGCTGAGCAATGAACACACTAAAATGAATAAAAATGCATAATGGCTGACCCATGAACACACTAAAATGACATGAAAATGCATAATGGCTGAGCAATGAACACACACTAAAATGACATAAAAATGCATAATGGCTGACCTCATGAACACCTTAAAAATGACATAAAAAATGCATAATGGCTGACTCATGAACACACTAAAATGACATAAAAAATGCATAATGGCTGACCAATGAACACACTAAAATGACATAAAAAATGCATAAAACACACTGAGCATATGAACACACATAAAACCACAACACACTAAAATGCATAAAAATGGCTGACCCATGAACACACTAAAATGACAAAAAATGCATAATGGCTGACCCATGAACACACTAAAATGACATAAAACTGCATAACGGCTGACCCATGAACACACTAAAATGACATATGGACACTGCAGAGTAGGCAGCTAGCTCGTGTGTCTGTGTCCACAGTGGACAGCATGTCCAGTCCTACTGCCCACTGACCAGACTACAGCAAACAACTCAAATGTGAATGCTGTTTTCACGTTCAAAAAAAAAAAAAAAAAGAAAGAAAGAACAAGAGTGTACAGATAATTCAAAAACAAAAACAGGCAAAATGGTCCCCAGAAGTTGAAAAGACAGTGGGCGACCAGAAAGGCACCCCCCCCCCCCCCCCCCCCCCCCCCCACAAAAGGCAAAGTCAAAGAGAGCTATAGAAAAGGAGAAAATCACTTGTACGGAATATCGAGAAGATGGGGAATATATACTGAAGCGCCCCCGGCATCACTCACCGCAGGAGTTGAAAAGGTTTCTTAGCCCTCTAAGTATATCCAGTTCTCTGTGCATCTCTGTCCTTAATATGAAATTAAAAGTCTTGCTGGAAACAGAACAGCTGCACTGTTGCAGAACTGGGAAACATGGTCAGCGCTGCAGGAACTCGGCGTAATGGCAGTCATCGTGCAGTCTTGACTGCCACTTCATTATGAATGAGGTTCTAATGAAGGTGGGACTACGTATGGACAGCTCCCTTCAAGGAAGGTTTTTAGGTTTTGAAGAGAAACCTTTTGTTTTTTTCCTTCTTTATTTCAAAACTCGTGCCGTATTGCTTCGTGCAAAATCTGGTTTTGATTCTGAACTGTTATGCAAACTTGCATGCATCTCCTTCGAAAGTGTTTTGTGACCGGGCTGTAATTTGCTCTTTCTTCCTCGCACACACACACACACACACACACAACACACACACACACCACACACATACACACACACACGCGCACGCACGCACGCACGCACGCGCATGCACGGAACGCACAAATAAAACACACACATTTTTTTTCAGAGAAATAACTAACGTTCAAATAAAAGGGATTTTTAGAGAAATAATACTAGGGATAGCGGGGCTTTAGAACGAGGTCGGGAAGGGAGAAAGGGTAGGTGGAGGAGGGAGAAGAAGGGGGGGGGGGGGGGGGGGGGGGGGCTTGGCACATGAAGAAGGCTTGTTCTGAATATAATTCAAGAGATTATTATTTGCACGTCCTTGCCAGTGTTGAGAGAGAGAGAGAGAGAGAGAGAGAGAGAGACAGACAGACAGACAGACAGACAGAGGACAGACAGACAGAGAGAGGAGAGAATTTCTCCATTCTCTCTCTGCTCCAGGCCATTGCTGTTTGCATGCATGTCGCAAGCAACTACTGAAATTTCTAAAACTGTTCACCCTCTCTAGAAAAAAAAAAAAACCTGATGGCTACAGCACAGTGTTTGCTTGGGTTCCTG
>JADBJO010005045.1:169853-175684 GCA_016801955.1 Conus betulinus | reverse complement strand
AGAGAAATACACCGATCAAGAGAGAGAGCGAGCGAGAGAGAGAGAGAGAGAGAGAGGATGGAATACACCGATCAAGGAGAGAGAGCGAGAGAGAGGAGAGAGAGAGAGAGGAGGGGGAAGGCAGGGAGGATGAGAAGGGTGGCACAGGGGGAAACAGGGAGGAGAGGGGGCACAGGGGAAACAATGTCGGCTGTCGTCGTCATTTCATACGTCATGATGAGTATAAACAAATTGCTCATGCGGGGGCGTCAGTGTGTGTGTGTGTGTGTGTGTGTGTGTGTGTGTGTGTGTGTGTGTGTGTGTGTGTGTGCGTGCGTGCATCTGTGTGTGTATGTTAAGTGTGTGAGTGCGTGCGCGCTGCTTTCTATGTTCTCCTCTCTTCTGCTTTGTGTGTATGTGTTCTCTCTCTCTCTCTCTCTCTCTCTCTCTCTCTCTCTCTCTCTGGACAGGCACATAATGTTTGTAGATGTAAATGATAAATCAAATCAGCTGGGAAAGAGAAAGGATGAGGGCTGGGCGCGCGCCTGTTGTGTGTGTCGACAAATGAAAACATGAGGAGAGAGAGGTTACCGGAAGCCGCCTTTGACCAAGGTGCAGTGAATGATGACGGATGAACGTCTTCATCATGACGTACGAAAGACCCGACGTCAAATCAGCTTGATAGGAGATGACGTGACAGACCCTCGGGCGGAACAGAGTACGTCACAGCAAGCATCATCTTTACTTTTCTGCTTTTTTTTTTCCCAGAAGAGTCGTATAGCCACAAGCAATATACCAGAGAAGAGAAATTTTACAGGGCATAGTCGAACAAGTTTTAGTATAATCCACTTGGAAGAACAATGTGAATATCGTCCAGACTTTTTCCAGACATCTCCAGAGTGAAGATGTTGCCAAATCCTGGAAGCTAAATATGTTATTAACATTTTGGCAGTGTCTGCAATATTACGAAATCGACACTTTGAAAAAAATATTTATCCATTACAACTTTGGCTTTATACAGTCATGAAAGACGTGTTGTGAACAGTGTTACGTTCTGTCAAAATCGGGACAAACAGTGCAGAGGTGGGGACATTAATAGTTGTAGGGTTTGATTTAAAACCGATATAGACCACACACACACACACACACACACACACACGTACGCACGCACGCACACACACCCACACACACGCGCGCGCGCACACACACACACACACACACACACACACACACACACACACTCTCTCTCTCTCTCTCTCTCTCTCTCTCTCTCTCTCTCTCTCTAAACACATGCACACGCACACACATACATTTTGTCAACTTAGCACCAAATGAGATATCACTATGGCAAATCAAGAAAGTGAAGCTGCCCAAAAGCAGCAAATAAAGCTTTGTTTCTTGTTCCAACAGTAATATTGCTGCCGATGTGATCAAAAAGTGAGTGCTTTTCATGTGAAAATCGGAAATGGTTGCATCAAAAGACAATGAAGATCATGTGTATGATGTCAGTATATCGCGCCATATGCATGACATTTGCTGATGGGAATACTTGATTCAGACGAGTGTCATTAAAGTAAAAGAGCTGATCCCAGCTGAAATCAGAGTCTGATTGAACTAGATCTCTGAGACGAACTTTTCACCCGGTGGAGGAGGATGCAGATATCCATTGTTAATTGCCAGAGATTTCGGAGCTTATCAAGGCCAGGGCATTACAGAGTGCTGCTGTTTACAGCAAAGAGACAGGGCAAAAGAAAAAAAAAATGGGATGGGAGGATGGGAAAGGGTGAGTGAAAAACTAGACTGAGAGAAAGGGGGACGGTGGAGGGATAGGGGAGGTAAGGGAGAGGCTATAGTGAAGACGCCTTAGGTGGTTGAAGGGTTCTAGAAAAACAGTAACTGGTTATCAACATGTTCTAAGAAGTGAGAACTTGAGATATCGTCTGCTAACTACTGTGGTGCTGCTGCCATGTACAAGTTCTGTGCTTATTCCTGGCAACAGCTGATTGGAAAATGTTAACTTGACAGTTGGAGTCTTGCTGCTTTCTTCTCCTTCTTCTTCTTCTTCTTCTTCTTCTTCTTTCTTCTTCTCCTCCTCTCGTTGTTGTTGTTGTCGTCGTCGTCGTCGTTGTCGTCGTCGTCGTTTTTTTGTTGTTGTTGTTGTTTGTTCTTCTTCTTCTTCTTCTTCTTCTTCCATCGCTCTCTTATTTTTTGTGTGTGTGACCGCCCCCAAGAAAACGCGAGAAGCTTCATCTGTAGCTAGATCTTGGTCGTCCTACAGAAGAAGTTGTCTTCGTTGGAATGTTTCCTCTCCTTTCCTACCTAGCCTGCGCCCTTTAATTTGCCCCTGCTTGAACTCGTCACATGTGAGTCGAACAGGCAATTTGCCTGTCTAAGTCTTTGTGCGTGTGTTTGTCAGCGCGTGTTGTTTTCGCCGCAGTTTGCAATTTGACGTGACGACAGCCGTAAAAAGGGCCCACGTGCAGTCGACCGAGGTATGAAAGCTGAAACTGACAGCAATATGCAATTTCAGAGAGGTGGAATTGAACAGGAGGAGGTGAGAATGGAGAGGGGGGGGGGGGGGGGGGGGGGGGGGGGGGTATGTCACGAATTTTAAACCAGGTCGAGCTGTCACTGGCTGGAGGAACAGGTTCCTTTCCGTCACAAGTGCTGGTCTGTCAAGATGCATGTTTCAACAATACGTCTTGCTTCTACCTCGGTGAAAATGTCCGCCGTGTGGCAGCGCCTTTAGAGACTTGAGAAAGGCCATCACGAACGCAGGAAATGTGACACGGCATACGTACTAGATCCCCCCTCCCTCAATCCCCCATAAGAGATTAGGTCTTTGGTTTCAGCTCAGGAGGGCTTTGTTTTCACTTTAAGTGCATTCAGATGGCAGCTCGGATGTACGTGAGGCTAAATGCGTTTTTCCATGCTCGTGCGCAGACCATACAGGTCTGCAGTCAATGTTCGTGTAATACATACAGAGTGTTGCTATGAACGAACCCTGTACACGGACATTCATTTGAAAATAGTTTACCAGTCTCAATATAACACTTATGTTATCTTCTCTGTTGTCTTTGTGCCTGTAAACCTATTGCCAACCGTAATTTAAAGGGTGGTGGGCCCATAGCACGTCTTGAATGCTTGTGATATTGGTGGCTGCATTCCTGTTCTCGCTTGGAGTCGCGGCTGCACGTTATGGCCATGTTGGTTTTTTGAGGTTTCGAGCTTGCTCACCAGTTTGGGGAAGCAAACGTGAAGTCCGTTCCTTACATTCGACATCAACCCAAAAAGATTCAGAAACATGTTAATTGCCAGCCGTGTCCGTCGAGGGTGGCGGACGAGATTTCTTTCCCTTGCCGCCGCGTCAGCCAAGGCCGGCGGACGGGCAGACAGTACATTCTGCCGTGTCCGTCACTATCGGCGGACGGGAACATAAACAAATTCCTACACTTTTCCTTGAAATAGTCTGGGGAAAATAAGCTCTATATTTAGTCTTGGGGATGTCCTAGCGAGTTGTAGACCCGACTTTTAGTGCTCTGTTGTGAACTTGGCTGACCCCAGCAGCTTTGAAAGAAAGGAGCTGGCGCTCGGCTTTCCCGCTAAGCGCAGCTGCAATTTCCTGTGCCAGAAATATGTCGGTCAGGCGAAGAGGTGGTGCCAATATCTCACTCAATGAAGTGCTTGAAATTATATTACAAAGTTGAATCGAAAATTATGTTAGAGTAGAGGAAAGTGGATTATTTGAAGATGAGGCCGAAAATAATGATTGTGAATCATCAACATCAGCTGCAGGAGACGACGCCGCATCACACGTTGTCACCGATGAGGCCATTCAGATGATTGGGGCACACATGCCTTTGATCAAAACACGGCCAATACAAACAATGGCGATGTCGCTTACTTGTTTGCTTCTGGTTTAGACAGTGTTGGAAAAGAACGGAATAGAATGTAAACAGGTTTTTTTTTTTTTTACATGACATCCATGTTTTTCAACGGACAGTCGTGTGTAAACACCTTGAAAGTAACTGATTCTAAATGACTATGTTCGAGTAGTTTAGTGTTTATTCTTTTCAATGACACCTAACACACAACGCTATCAGTTGTTGTCTAGCTACCGTAAAAATAATAATAAAAAGTGGCGAAATATGTGCGTTGGCAGGGACAGAGCGCCGTGCGCGAGCGCGTGCGGGACCAGGGAATGGTGCCGTGCGTGCCGCCCGCGGCTGGATGGACTTTCTGGCATGAGAACGGTGAGAAAAAAAAAAAAAAGTTTCGAACACCTCCCCGACGTCAGATACAGGAAACCTAAGAGGGAACCTGCATAGAGTCGCACCTGTGAGCGGCATGCTGTCATGGAGATGTGTCGTAATGTCATGGAGATGTGTCATAATATCATGGAGATGTGTCATAATATCATGGAGATGTGTCATAATGGAGACACGTTCGTGCCAGCCAGACGGCAACAGATCCCACAACAACGTGTCCTTATAAAGGCACGTCCCCATTATGGATATACTGTTTACTTATGCCCCTCTCTCCACCACCCCTACCCCCTCCAGACTCTGCCTATGCCCTTATGTTCCCATACGTGTACTGTCTTGTCCTCATTACGGTATACTACTCTCTGACTGGATGCCCATACCGATGCAGTTTATTGTTAGAATGATGTATTCTGATGCAGGTTTCCCAAGACTTTTTGCCGTACACCAGTATGTCTCAGCACTGAAATATCCCGGTACCTGTATGGTACGCCCTAACTGGACCTTTCAAAGAGTAGCCTACGTGACATCCTCTGCACAGGTGACATGTCATTTGACATAACGCTGATTTACCTGATGTATGCTAACCGCAATGTCCGCGCTTTCTACTATGCAAAACATATCTCAAACCTTTGCCGATTCTTTTTATGAAGCACCAGGACCGAGTTGCAGATTAAATTAGCGGACTTATGTGCCGGGTTTCAAATTCAACAGGGGAAACGAGAGAAACGAGACGGATGGGACTGGGGTAGTTAAGTCGCTGCGTGTGTCAAGTGTCATGTCCTGTGCACATTAAAGCGGGTAGACGGTGTGTATGCAAGCTGATCGTGGCAGGTTACCAAACCTTACAGCTGTCGTAAACGCCAAGGACAAACCACAGGAGTGTGTGACCTTTCCGCGGAGAGCGGATACTTACTGCATCACCCTTGTATCGCCCTCTTCCTCTCTACCTTCACTTTCACAGGTGGATAGCCGGGTTACTGACTCACTTGAACTTTTTCTTGGTTCTCAACTTCCGTCCAAAAAAAAAAAAAAACCGAGAACTGTTTTTGCTGCATGATTATACACGTGCGCGGAGCATGCACACATGGACGCACTTGCACATAGGTTACATGTACACATGCATGCACGCAGACATATCAACGCGCGCGCACTCATTCACAAACACACACACACACACACACACACACACACACACACACACACACACACACACACACACACACACGTGCGTATGTACGTAAACACTCTCAAACTCCTCTCCCTCCCCCTTTCTTGTCCCCCTTCCTTACTGACTTCTACTCCTCCTTTTCAAAATTATTCCCCTCACTTGAACCCACTCAACTGCAAAGCACAATGTTTTTCACAATCACATGGTCACACACACACAAACACACACACACACACACACACACACACACACACACACACACACACACATACACACACACACGCGCGCGCGCGCATGCGCACACACACACACACACACACACACACACACACACACATGCACGCACGTATGCACGCGCACACGCACGCACACACACACACACACACACACACACACACACACACACACACACTCTGAAA
>JADBJO010005045.1:154853-157353 GCA_016801955.1 Conus betulinus | reverse complement strand
TCCACCTTTAAGTTTGCTACCACGCCTTTCCGTTCTCCCCTCCCCCCCCCCCCCCCCCCCACCTTCAATACACACACGCATGAGCACGCACACACCCACGCGCGCGTACACGTACCGTACACACACATATGCGCTTGAGCGTGTGCACACACGACAAACACACACACAGGCACACACACACACACACACACACACACACACACACACACACACACACACACACACACACACACACATTGGACAAGCCACGAAGAAGGATCGCGGAGGAAACCGAGGGAAGGTTTGATGGAGGAGGGGTACGGATCATGGATCATGAATGATGAGACCAGTGCAAGTGACAGATGGAAACTCACTGCTTAACACTGTCATAACGTTTTTTCCTTTGTCCCACATCAGAAAGAACTAAAGACACTTTTATGTTGTGTGATCATGTCATACTTGCAGAGAGAGAGAGAGAGTTGACGTCCCTCTCATGCCCTCTTTCCCCCGTTCCGTTCTCCTATTTCTTCTTAACGACTTCGGTACTTAAAAAAAGATCGTCATGCACTCCCTGTTTCTCTGTGTCACTCTCTTTGTCTCTGTCTCTCTCGTTCTGTGTCTGTGTCTTTCTGTCTGTGTGTCTCTGTGTGTGTGCTCTCTCTCTCTCTCTCTCTCTCTCTCTCTCTCTCTCTCTCTCTCTCTCTCTCTCTCTCTCTCTCTCTCTCTCTCTCTCTGCATCAGAAGTTTGTCTCTTTCTTTTCGTCTGCCTGTCTTTCTCTGTATGTATGTATGTATGTGTACACTCACACTCATATATATATATATATATAAATATATATATATATATATATATATATGTTCAGCATTATAAATATATATATATATATATATATATATGTGTGTGTGTGTGTGTGCGCGCGCGCGCGTGTGTGTGTGTGTGTGTGTGTGTGTGCGAAAGAAGAATCGTCTGCACAGTTAAAAAGAAGCAACAACAAACGAACAAAGACAAAGAAATCGCTGTCAGACGAGAAAAGAAAAGATGCCGGATAGGAAGTGGGATGGCAAGGGGAGGGGGAATGGGTTGTTTCAGGGCGGACGAGGGGATTATTAGGGGTATGACACTACAACACGAAAATCGTTCACTCCGTGCCTACATCATCTTCTCCAGTTACCTCTTGCTGGGTATGGTTTCTAACGTATACGTATAAGATGTCTGTGGTCGCGCACAGTGTGTGTGTGTGTGTGTGTGTGTGTGTGTGTGTGTGTGTGTGTGTGTGTGTGTGTGTGTGTGTGCGTGCGTGTGTGCATATGTGTGCGTGCGTGTGTGTATGTGTGTGCATGCGTGTGTGTGTGTGTGTGTGTGTGTGTGTGTGTGTGTGTGTGTGTGTGTGTGTGTGTGTGTGTGTGTTTTGAAGGTGTGCCCCAGAGGACATGCCATTGTATCTGCATGCTATTGTATCTTTTTTTTTTTTTCTGGACGACTTACATGATGTACACCTCTTTACTGCAAGTTTGGGCTCGCACGACGTATGATTACAATCATTACTGGCTTTTTTCTCTTCGACTTCCACAGCCCCCGTGAGGTCTGTCCGACATCAACCCTCCTCCTCTGTCTCCAACTGTCTGTCTGTCTGTCCATCTCCGTCGTTCTATCCCTGTCTGTCTGTCTGCCTGACTGCTTGTGTTACTCACTGTTTACTTGTGTCTGTGTCTTCCGCAATGTTTGTCTGTCTGTCTCTCTGTCCGTCCGTCCGTCCGTCCGTCCTCCTCTCTCTCTCTCTCTCTCTCTCTCTCTCTCTCTCTCTCTCTCTCTCTCTGCAAAGTGCCAGCACACAGAGAAAAAGAGAGAGAGAGAAACAAAAATGAAATCGCGGATTTAAGCGTTCGCAGAGAAGGAAACGACGTTATAGACTAATACATCCATCTTGTTGTGTGTGCGTTCGTGCGTGTGTGCGTGCGTGCACGCGCGTGCATGCGTATGTGTGTGTCTCACGGGGCAGGCGCGGGAAGAGCAGGGCGAGATGGGCGGGGGCTACCTCTCTGACCTGATGACGGTCAGCAGCTCGGAGGAGGAGTCGGCGGGGGGCGGGGAGGAGGAGACCAGGCCCGGGGCAACTGGAGCGGCCGATTTGAGTTCGTCTTCACCTGCCTGGGCTACGTGGTGGGCCTGGGCAACATCTGGAGGTTCCCCTACCTCGTCTACAGGAACGGCGGGGGTTAGTATGTCACAGTCGTCGTAGTCGTTGTTATCATCGTCATGTGCGTTGTTATCGTCGTCGACATCATTATCATCATCATCGCGTCCGTAACATCGTCATTATTATGGTCATCGTCATTTTTGTTGTCGTCATCGTCGTCGTCGTCGTCGTCATGAACATCATCATAGTCATTATCATCATCATCATCATCACCACTACCACCATTACCATTACCATCACATCGTCATCATCATCATCATCATCATCATCATCATCATCATCATCATCATCATCAACACCACTACAATCATTGTCATCTTGGT